>CAJNOQ010002712.1:0-22951 GCA_905250885.1 Didymodactylos carnosus | reverse complement strand
AAATAGATATAAATAAAACTGTAAAAATATTGTTCATTTTGTTTAATATTTCAGTGAATATGTTTGCGTTGTACATTATACTTTGTTGAGAAATAAAAATGTGAGATTCATGTCGGAAAATTTGATGATCAAAAGTACATTTACTCTTATATATAGTATATATGGTAGCAAAATTTATGTAGTAAGGAGCTTGTAGCAAGATTGCATAAGAAATCATCAGATCTTATAAAAGATCTCGTAAGATGTCTTTCACCTGGAACCTAATAAACTGTTGTCTCGTTTGTTTTAGTGTTAAAATTTAAGAGATATGGGCTGTAAACAGGTCAAAATATATCCAACTGCCAACGATTCACAAACAACGACTAGTACTTCTAAAAGTACCAGAAAAACGTCAGATATAGATTTGAGTTCGTTAGATCCAAATGCGTTTAATTCTAAACTATGCCAACAACGACAAAATGCTATCGATAACATGACATATCGCAGAACAATCGATAGCTGGACGGCTAGTTCTATTCAACAGTTAGTCAATTATATCAAAGAATTTTCTTCAAATAAAAATACAGTTGACAAAGCTTGGATCATCTTTTATTGGATATCTCAAAATATCAGTTATGATGATGCATCGTATTTTAGTGGACGCATTCCTACTCAAGCTACTGAAAATGTATTTCAAAGTAAAAAAGCCGTTTGTGAAGGTTATGCATGTTTATTTAAAAAATTGTGTGATGAAATTGGATTAAAATGTGAAAAAATTAGCGGTTATGCTAAAGGTTATTCGTATAATCCACGAAAATCAGCATTCGACGATGTAAATCATGCATGGAACGTTCTACAGATCGATGATCACTGGTATTTTATTGAAGCAACCTGGGGATCAGGACACATAGAAAAAGGCAAAAGGTTTAAGAAAGAACTTGATACACATAATTTTTTTTGTCGTCCTGAACATATGATTTACAAGCATTTACCTACCGATAATAAATGGCAGTTATTAGCTAGACCAATAACCATGAATGAATATTTACGTCTACCTAATACCCATTCAGCATTTTTTGAATTAGGGCTCGAAATAGTCACGCCAAAATATTCACAAACTGTTCATTTACAATCAGGTAAATCGTATGCCGAGCTATTAGTTAAAACGCCAGATGATGTTGAGTTATTAGGTTCCTTGAAGGATTCACTCGAAGGAGAAGATATTGAAGGAGCTGCTCAGGTATATTTCGACCGTCAGAAATCACTCTGGATATGCCAGTTTGCACCGCAGCGTAATGGTATGCACAATATTACAATTTTTGCTAAAAAAAAAACATCACCAGGGTCATTTCATGGAGCAATCGAATTTATACTTGATGTTAAAGATTTGAAAACGTTTAACAGCTATCCACATACTTGGTCACATTTTTATGAATACGGATTACAAATTGTTGCACCAAATAACAGTAGGTCAGCTGTTTGGCCAGTTGGTGCATCATATTGCGAAATTCTTATTCACTCACCAGAAAATGTACTGCTATCAGGTGATATCAAATATGATGATCAAACAATCGAACAAGGTAATCTAGTACAATATGATATTGAGAAAAGAATTTGGCAATGTCTTTTTGCACCCACACACACTGGTTTACATAAAATTACAATTTTTGCTAAAAATGTGAAAGATGGTGATGTTTCACATTGTGCTGTTCGATTCGACTTAAATGTAAACGAATTAAAACAACCTATGTCCTTTCCTTTGACGTATGGTGGATTTCAAGAAAGAAAATGTAAAATATACGAGCCACTCAATGGTATACTGAAAAGAAACACAGACGTCACTTTTTATTGTCGTATACCCGATGCAAAAGAAGTGAATTTAACCGTCGATTCTAATTGGTTAGTTGCTGAAGGATATGAGAAAAACGTGCTGAAGCGCACAATTAAAGTGGGAACACAAGATGTTTCAGTATGGACAAAATATGGTAATAGTTATACGGGAGTTTTAAAATATAAGGTCACATAAATTCTTTTATGACTGTAATTCGTACCGGCAACTTTCATTCCCGAAATTTCAATCAATTATGAAACACTCAAAAATTGTTAGTGAACTATAAAAGCTTTCGGACGATCACCAATGGAAATTGTTAAACAGAAATTTCGATATGTTCCTTAAAAATCGCTTCAAAATTGTCGCGGAAGTACGTAATCAATTCCAACATGAGAATTTTGTAGAAAAAAAAGTCTCAATATTTATTCTATGGTTGATTCATTTTTGAAAATACAATAAAATCAGAAACTGTGAGAATTGTCACAATGCTCTTTGCAATTGACGAGATTCAGAATGTGTAGAAATTCTTCTTCGAGTTTTTGATATTTTCTATCTTAGAACGATTTATTTGTTATTGCTATTCTCTTGGATAAAGGAAAATGAAGGATAGATCTTACGAAATATCTGATACTCAGAGCCAATATTTATTGATCGATAAAAGTTACATAATCGTTAATATTACCGAATTAGTCATTGGGGAAACAGCAGACTTTGAACTTTTCGACTTTTATGGATTTTAATGGACTTACATGGATGGACCTAGATGAACTTTGAAAGTCTACCAAAGTTCAAATTACATAGTACAATGGACTTTTCAAGTCCAATAAAGTCTGTAAAGGCCAGACAAGTCCATCTAAGTCGATGTAAGTCGTTAGAAGTCTACACAGATCCATAAAAGTCAATCCATGGGCTTACGTAAACTTTGACTGATTTTGAAAGTCCATAACTAGACTTAAGTCTGGTTCCCCTCCCCTCCTCCCGCTCCCCCATGGAATTAGTTCAATTTTTCACATTTTCTGTATTGATCTTTAATGAATACACCTTAAGTTCTTCAGTTCCTTCTCAATTTTTCTCAAATGCTTCTCTCCATTATTATTATGTCATTGTTTTTTAATATCTGTGATGTAACTGATATTATTAGTTATATAGGAGAGAGGACGCTTTCTTAAGAAGTTAGGTTTTGTTGATTTTCAAAAACGTTTTACGTATAGAATGATAGGTATTGAAGAGATCTGTTGTTTGGTATATCACACTATGAAAAATTATTACAGTGTTGTTCTTCTATATGGATTATACTGATATGATGAGAGTAACACACGTCAACTATAATTTAACGGTTTCATGAAGACAAAACTGTTATTCACTTTGTGTCATATACTATGAGATGCATCTTGAAGAGACCTACAAAATGGTATGTAGTTGAAGAAAAATAAATTGTGTCTGGCATACTTTCTGTCTAATAGGACCAAAAAAATCAAAATTCTGCCCTTAATCTGCAATTTTTCGAATCAGAACTCACCTTATATGCAACAAAACTACCATATTCGAAATCAGCATCAAAAATTGAATGGAATGGTGTACTTACTGTTATAACGGTATAGGATATCTCACTTCAATTTCTTCTGAATTTTCCTGTCGAATAATTACTGAGGTTTTCGCCAAAAAAATGAAAATCAACAAAAATTTTCGAAATATATATCGTACGTCAAAAATGTTCTTGTTACGTTGTGTCTTTGTTCTGTGCAGCAATTATATAAATCTAAAAAGTTTTCTGGACACTCTCTGAAAATCTCAAGGGAACTGGAAGTATTTCGAATCGATTCGCTATGATAGACTATCTATATTCTGTAAATTATGTTATTCGTAGACGACTTTTTTGTTATTAAAACTGATGGATTTATGACGACATCTATGTTCCTGACTACAGAAAAAGTTTGCTTAGCTTTTTTTCTCTCTTCATGAGTGAGTATTTCAGGTCATCTCTTTAAATATCTTGTTTCTTGTGGTTAAAAAGAACTTTATATTTTCCTCCCTTATGATTGACTTGTCCATAGAATATTTCACAGCCATTTTCCGTATTTTGTGCACAGACATATAGACGGTCAAACCAATGCATCCAAAAGTTTCTATCCAAAAACGTGACAATCGCTGAGATTTGTGGACAAAATTTATGAATGTCCTGGTTGAACCTACATAGACATTTTATAAGACTCTAGACTAAAGTCAAGGGAACAAGGTAGTGTACGGTAGGTTTACCTGGCTGATGCGCATGGCCGTAACCAGAATTTTGATATGGCGCGGGCATCTGGAAAAAAATTTCATCTTTACTAGTCCGAATTGCCTGTGGGAGATTTTCATTCAGAAAGCTATTACCTTATTATTAATAAGACTCTAGCGAAGGAAGTTCATGAACAGACTCTGCCTGAAAAATCATTTTCTTTACTTAACTTCATAAATTAAAATATAAAAACAAGTGGTTTAAATGTGTGTCACACATGATCTTCATGTGAATATGACTAAATATGTACAGTCACTCTAACTATCAGTATTTCTCTTTTTCTTCTCATTGAATCATGGTCTAAACCGCTTGTTTGATTGTTAATTTATAAAGTTAACTAGAGAAAGGGATTTTTCTGGTTGTTATATACTTTCACCACTATTGAGCACTTTATTGTTTAAAGCAGAAGACTATAACACCACTTGCAGACAAACACAGAAAAAATTTCTGTTGTCGAATATTATTAATTAGATGTACACTCACTATAGTGAAGTCCCAAGGCGTAGGCATATGCCCTGTGTGTCTACCGCCTGGTTACGGCCTTGTTGATGCGTAACGCAAAAAAATATGAAATGAGAAAAGAAGAAAACAAAGTGGTGCAATATAAGAAAAAATTATCCAAGTGCTGAAAAAGCATCGCTTAATCAATCCTCAGTTCCTTGGTCGATGCAACTATGATAGATATTGCCCATGAATTAACATTTGTATCGGATTGAGTTTGGTGCATGCAGAAAAAGTGCACTTTTTCCAGAAAAGAATGGTAATATTATCAGTCTTGCAGATTAATGAATAAATCATAGTTTACATCTTCAACTAAATATTTTGTTTTCGTCTAGGATGTGGCTATGAGATAAATCCAATACTAATTGTAATTTTATCCCGTTTTTCTAGGATTTATACTTTTTTAGCCTCCCTTCAGTGGGTAATCATTGTACTATCGCATTTCTAAATATGGTAATTCTTTTATCGTTTCTACGAACGTGCGATGTAAAGATCCATAAGACAGTACATACAAACCATTTTCTAACATAATGTAAAATATTTTTTCCTTTCCTTTTTGATAAAATAGCATGTGCCATTTCTTTTTCAGTATGTTAGACGTATAAGGTGACGGTATGCAGTCTTGAATATTGAATTTTACTTACCTGAAAGGTGAAACATGGCATCGAATACAGTCTCAGAACCCGATAAATTACCACATTTTTTATTTCAAACAAAACGAAATGCGATCACAGATGATTATGAAGTTAGAACTGAAAAATTGGGTGCCGGTATTAATGGGCCCGTTTATGCCTGTTTTGATCGTCAAACAGGACAAAAATGTGCTCTTAAAATTATTAAAGATTCCGCTAAAGCTCGACGAGAAGTTAATTTACATAAAAAAGCCAGTGAATGTCCATACATTGTTCATGTAATTGAAATTTACGAAAATAAACATTCAAAACAACGATGTTTACTCATCGTTATGGAATATATGGCCGGTGGAGAATTATTTAATCGAATAAAACGGATAGGTGTTGAAGGCTCATTTACTGAACGTCAAGCTGCTAGTATCGTACATTCAATATGTAAAGCTGTACAATATTTGCATTCACTAAACATAGCACACCGTGATTTGAAACCAGAAAACTTATTGTTTACATCCAATGACGAAGGTGCTGCTTTGAAACTGACAGATTTTGGTTTTGCTAAAGAATGTTCAGATTCAGTAAAAACGCTACATTCACCCTGTTATACATCGTATTACGTCGCACCAGAAGTATTATCCAAACAAAGCTATGATAAGGTGCGTTATTGGTAGATGATTTTTTCCTTTATAAGAGCACATTTTTGTCCTTTCTAGTCTTGTGATATATGGGGATTAGGTGTGATTACCTACATCGTTTTATGTGGTTATCCACCATTTTATTCTCTGCATAATGCACCCATAAATGGACCCATGAGTCCTGAAATGAAAAGAAAAATTCGTGCCGGTGAATATAGATTTCCAGATAGTGATTGGAATACAGTATCACGTGAGGCAAAAGATCTCATTCGAGCAATGCTCACAGTCGAACCAGAAAGCAGACCAACTATTGAAGAGGTATTACAAAGTACATGGTTATCAAAATTCGCTGAAAAAGTTCCAAATACATCACTGAATACACCAGCTGTATTAGTCGAACAATCAGAACAATGGACCGATGTTGGCGCGGCCATTCGTGAAACAAACGCTTACAATCGAATGCTTAGTGTAGAAAGTGAAGTACAAGAAATTTCACTTGATAATAATTTGCTATTTAGACGAAGGCAAAAACGTCAAAACACAGCCACATGATGATTTTTCAATATTAGAATAATTTCTAGGAAAAATTATAACTGAAAATATTGTCAAAAATCAATGTTTTGTGCTCAAATGTTTTTTGATTTTGACGATAATTGCTCGTTGAATAATATCGAAGTTTCAAAAGTTAAAAAAATATCTTTCTGCTACTTTGACACGCGAAAAGCCTAAAATTTAACTGGTCTCGAGAAACCTCTTTCGAGATCTTTTTCCTTGACAAACTGTTCAACTTTTTTATTTTGTATAATAAAAGAAAATGTTTTGGATCTGGATTCGAGTTGAAATATGAATAACGAATAATATTCAACGCATCTGTAGATTTACATTTCAGTCGTGCATATTTTGGCTGAAATTGACTATATATACATTTCCAAAGGATGAATAAAGAATACATCCATGATTTCAGTGCATATTTTCATAAATATCTTTTTAACAAACAATAAATGGACATGTACTAAGTTTTTTTTTATGGAAAATGACTCCTGGTCAAACTTTAATTGAATATTCAATAATTTTAAGAGCACATGTATGTTAGCCATTCCATGATTTGCCTCCGTTCTTCCAGTACGTCGAGCTGCTTTAGTGCCGATAGATGGACAAACCGTTTGAATAATATATTGAATTCGTATTAGTTTTCGTAAGTTCAATTAATTTTAACTTTTTTTAATTTTATGCTAATAGAACGCACGATTCAAGGCCTTTTGAGTCATCGCAACCGTTCACTAATGATTGATTGATGATCAATTCAATGTCTACATTGTTTATTAGATAGATTCAAAGCTGTTCGCTATGTCTACAATTTCTCATTAAATTCAGCATGATTTTAAATGTCCAGCTGCAACATTCCTAAGGTGCTGAACAAAAAGCGAGAGTGAATGTGAACTAAAATTTGAGAAAATGACCATAATTCAACAATTCAATGTCGAGAATTATGATTCAAAATAGAAAATTGTAGACAAAGCGGACGCCAGTCGACAGATTAACAAAATAGAAAGTAAAATAGATGAAAATTTAGAA
This sequence comes from Didymodactylos carnosus, assembly GCA_905250885.1. Taxonomy (NCBI): domain Eukaryota; kingdom Metazoa; phylum Rotifera; class Eurotatoria; order Philodinida; family Philodinidae; genus Didymodactylos; species Didymodactylos carnosus. The sequence continues at coordinate 15,523 of CAJNOQ010002712.1, read as the reverse complement.
GTTCAACAAATTACTGTAGTCTGTGACTTTTGTTGGGCAAACATCATTAACATTTTATTTAATATTAGAAATATTTTATTTTTGAAGTTGTTATTTTTATGATCACCGCTATTTAAGCCATATTCATATCCTGGTGAGATTGCCACATCTTGGTACTATTCTCTTACGTTCTGCCTATACAGTATACGTTGTCTATATGGCCAGGTGTGGCAATTTCATTAGGATGTGACTATACTTCATCACGATTCAATCGTTATCAGATAAATGTATGAAGATAAGGCTGGCGATTTTTGACAGATAGACAACAATGGATTTTGAGGTAGCTCGACTAAAATGTACTGTTTTATAGAGTATTCAGATTACCTGATCAGTCTACGCAAGATTCTTGACCGTTTGTAAATGATACGAGGTACTACGAGGGTTTATCCTCGTCGTCATAAGTCATTAGATTTTGGTCTATGTTCAAACTGAGTAAGTCAAGTCAAAATTCCTCAAGTTCAAGTCAAGTCAAGTCTGACTTGACTCGCCTGGACTTGGTCAAAATATTTTTGGGGTCACCTCGACTTAACTTGACAATTTTTTTAGTGACTTGTAAAATCTCTGACTTACCCAGCTCTGGTCTATTCAGCTTTCATGTAGTTACCCAGATCTGTTGCGATGGTACTTTGACGTTTCAGGAAGATCTTGAAAACCTATACGGTCAAATAAGTTGTAAAAAAATGAAACTTATAAAGGGGTTTTCTGTGAAACCCACAGAAATCCGTCTAAGACCTTGTTGAGCACTTTAAAAAGTGGCTAGTTTGTTGAGCTTTCCAGCCTGAATCGAATGGTTTATTTCAAAATGTTATTGTGTGCGCTTAAGTGAGACAAGAAAAATGAACTTTAAAATAGAATTTGCAAAGAGATCTTTCTGAAACCTCCTAAAGTCGCATTGCAAACTTTTTCAAGCAATACCAACTACTAGGCTTTGTTCAGTTTTTCGAGCTCTGTTGAATGGCATGTCTTAAAATATTCTTGCACCTTCCGAATTGCACATTCCGATTTATTTGCTAAATGTGCGGCTGGATGCACACTATGCGGACTGGTCGTATAAAAGTGGAAGAGCCGTCGTGGAAACATTCCGTGGTAGCTACAGTGGATATTCATTCCGACTATAATATTCAAAACAAATATTCTAGAAAAAGTATATTCACAGAATTGACGGCATATTCAATTACTGATTGAAATCAACTAATCGACTTAGACTTTTTAATAGATTCATAAACATCGATGCCACTTAACGGGGAAACCTATCCAACTAATACCTTCCGATTTCGTTCGTTCATACATCGATCGATAGAGGGTATCGAGCTAGTAAAAGGCTTAAAAGGATTTTCCCCCATGACTCTTGAAGACCCGGTTTTCTGGAAAACCAGTTTTTCAAAAACTCTAAAAAATAATCAAAACGTTTCTTAATGAGGTATAATTGTAGCCCCCAAATTTCTGATTAGAATGAGACGTCTCCCAGCTCTACACGACTTTTCTTTGCAAAATTATACAATTTACAAGAAAAGTCCTAAATGTTCATTGTCAGCTCAAAGCTACAGAAATAGGAAGAAATTAATTTAGGGCTTTTCTTGTAAATTGTATAATTTTGCACAGAAAAGTCGTGTAGAGCTGGGAGACGTCTCATTCTAATCAGAAATTTGGGGGCTACAGTTATACCTCATTAAGAAACGTTTTGATTATTTTTTAGAGTTTTTGAAAAACTGGTTTTCCAGAAAACCGGGTCTTCAAGAGTCATGGGGGGAAATCCTTTTAAGCCTTTTACTAGCTCGATACCATCTATCGATCGATGTATGAACGAACGAAATCGGAAGGTATCACTTGGATTGGTTTCCTCGCTAGATATACGTAGAAATGTTAAACGATAATTGTATGGACTGATTCTTAGAAGAGCTAAAATGAACATCGTCTGTAATTAAACACCCAATTACTACTTTCTGATGGATACGATATTTTATGCAGCAATATTAAAGGAATTATCTATGATAACGTTTACAGTGTGTTTTCTTTTTTAAATACCAAAAAAATATTAGCTTTTTTATTATCAACAACCATGAAATAAATGTATTTTTTATCATATATTCGAAAGCAATAAAAAACGAACTGCTAAAATTAGAGAAAATTAAAACAACATCATTTTATTAGTTACTCTTACTATATATGTATAAAAAAAAACAGTTAATTTATCATTTTGGCTGTGTATCGTTGAGACAGAAAGAGAGAGAAAATGAAGATATAAGAAAAATTCAGTATCTTTTAGATTATTTATTCAATTTTACTTTATCAGAAATGTCGGAAGAGATTTTCTAAAATTTTGTAATATACTCTGGGATAAATATGTACAATTAGCTACACCGCAGGAGAAAATGAAGAATGAAGAAATGTCTAAAACAGTTTTAAACAGTAAATTAGAAAAATATGAGTTCATTTTTTTTTTATCACACTGATAAAAGCTAAAAACAACACGTCTCATATTTACAATATGCCTGATTATCTTTTTTGAAATGCAAATCTTTTTATGCAATTAATATTATCAATGACTGAAAAAAAACGGAAGCGCATCTTTGTATCATAGGCATCAATTATCATTGTCTCTCTGGTTATTTCGTTTGTCGAGTAGACCGTTTGTTTTTGTTTCGTTTCGTTGATGATGATCATAGGATGGAACGGTACAAGAAATAATTTTTGAGATTGTATTATTATGATGACGATGATTGTTCGATATAGAAGGTAATGATGAGTTATTGTTATTATGACTCAATGTTGAAGAGTGGACGTGTTTGACACCATTTTGTGAAGATAATGAGTGTGGTATAGAATTGGCTGATGAAGCATTAGTTATTCGTTGTTTATGTGAGAGTAAATCGGCTTGAGAATGAGAACGATTAAAATCGGTACGAATTTTGATAACGGGAGCCGTGGTACGACGTGAGGGTGGATAATCAGCAGATTGTTCTATTGTCTAAATAGAAAAATACCATAGTTTATCAATTTTTATTTAATATTTATACTTTAGTCTCTCACTCTAGAGCCTATAGCCGATCATCTTGTACCTTTTATATACACTACCATTTTCGAACTTAAAATGAATAACTACCAATAATACTCTCTTACCATATTATTTGATCTACTTTTTGAATTCATCGGTAAAACATTGCTTGTATCAGTTGATGGATTTGTTCGTCGACTTGCACCCTAAAAATTATATATATATAAATATATACACTGTATTAGTTTAGAATAGTCAGATAACAACTGATCTTACTTTGATATTTTCAATTATTTTATTTGTTCGAACATATAATTTTGTTTTGTCAGTAATTTGATGAATTTGTTGAGATGATTGTGTGACTAATGGATTTCGTGTATTTGATGGTATTAAACTTGAAATGGTTGGTACAACTGTATTAACAACAATAGTATCGGGTATTTCATAAATTATTGATGATTCATTATTACCAAGTAATGGTAAAGAATGATTTGTACTCGTATCAGATGGTTGAGAATTTGATGAATCTTGATTCTCTGCAGTCGTACGTTGTTTACGTTCATTTTCTTCTTGAAATTCTTTCATTAATGTAATAATGTCTTTATTTGGACGACCACCAGAACGTCCCTAAAAATACATAATTTGTTTGTTCTCAAGACATTACGATAAGACAATTAAATATACATACGGTCAGCCAAGGATGTACAGTTAATTCTCCCATTGTTTTTCTATGTACAGTATCATAAACAAGCATTCCTTTCAAAAATTCTAAACCTAAATCAATAATAAAAAATGACAAATATAGAAAAATTTGTTTTATCATTTATATACCCTCATCTGATAAATCATGAAATGGTCCATCATATTTTGGTTTATATTGTTTAATAACTTCAAGTAATCTTTTTTCATCACTCGCCTGATAAGGATGACGTCCCGATACTCTAAAAAATAACAAATTATCATGTAAAATTTTTTATTGTAACCTGTTGTTATACCTACAAATAATACATAATAACCCCAAGTGCCCATACATCACAGAGAGCACTATAGTTTTTGTTTTCGAGTATTTCCGGAGCCATATATCTAAAAAATAAACAAATTAATTTCTCTTTTTTTTTTTAAATTCAATAAATAACTACTCACAATGGTGTTCCACAATATTCATTGAAGAGTGTATCCGTTCCTGTAATACTCTTTTTAGAACTTAAACCAAAATCTGTTACCTAGAAAATACAATTGTCAATTTTTATGATATATTTTGAATTTATCTATACCAACTTTAATATCAAAGTCATCCATTTTTGTTTCAACAGGATTCTTCAATAGAATATTTTCTAATTTTAAATCACGATGAACAATATCTATACAATTTTAGAATAAAACATTTATTAAATTAAAATTATAAGGTATCAATATCAACGTTCTAATAAATATTCTTTTTTTTTTTGTTGTTGTTGGATTTCTATCTACTTTAATCTTACCCATTTTATGTAAATAATAAAGTGCATGAACGAGTTTTGACATGATTTTTTTTACTGTTTCTTCAGGTAATGCACCATTTTTCTTCACAAACACACCCAGTTCACCTCCTTCACACAATTCAACGATTAAATACAGTGTCTACAATATAATACAATCAAACATAATTTTACTCTATATTAACTATTTAACTTACTTGAGCTGATTCTAATACTTCTTCAAGATGTATCAGATTTGGATGATCTACTTCTTTCAATAATTTGACTTCATTATCAAGACTAGTTGCTTTTGATTTATTACCAGGCTAAATGAAATATAATTACTATTACAAATGTCTATGTAGATGATGAATTCAGTTACTCATACTTTTTTCCCGATTGTTTTCATTGCATAAAATAAATTATTTTCCTTATTTTTTACTCTAAAAACTGTTCCAAAGCTACCTTCACCTAATTTATCCATTAATTCATATCTATTACTTAGTGTAGCATCATCATACAATCTCACATGTTGAATTGGTCGTGGTGATTGATTATTTTTATGATGTGGTCCTTTTGCCATACGTCCCTGTCTGAGATGAATGATAAAGAGACAACCAAAACATAAAATAATGAACAACCGACTTAGATAATGCACCAGAACTGAAATAAAAACTTAAGTACTTAAGCTTAAAGTGAACGAAGAAAAAAATATAGAAAACGTAGCTATACTACCTTATGTCTGGAACATAATTAAATGTCCTCAGCCAAAACATTCATCTAGGTTCAACGTTGTCTAAATAAAAAAAGAGCAAAGAAGCCTTTCTAGTTAATAAAGTAACTACAATTCCTTTTTTCCCGTAATTAATCATATTGATGTTATAAAAATATTTTGTCACAGCGCAAATATTAACAAAAACAACATTGTCAAAGACTTTTTTTTCATTAAAGACAGCTGGACTAAGAAAAGAAATATTTACCAATCGCATTATTCGATAAAAATAACTTACTAAAGAAAAAAAATACATTATTCTGCCTTCTTAAAAAGAACAGTGTTTCAACGTTAAATGTAGAGTTCAACTAGTTTTTTAAAATATCAGTTTAAAAAATTTTTTAATGAGTTTTACACTGTAACCCCGGCTAAATATTAACCCTTTTTTGCCTTTGGCTAAACATGACGGTTCTGTAGGACAATAGAGATGTGCAGGATGACCCTACCCTATCCTGTCCTATTAGAGTAGGGTAGGGTGCAAATTTTATAGAGTAGAGTAGATTAAGGGTACGAAACATTTTTATAGGGTAGGGCACAGGTTGAGACGTTTGTCATAGACTGTACCCTATGAGACAAAGAACGCTTAGTATTGCGAGACATTCGCTAGTTCATTATAAAATGGTCCCTATAGGGATCATAGGGCAAGAAAGGGTTAAGAAGACATGTCAGAATGATACAGGCATGATATTAAAAACAACATTCTTGGATCTTAATAGCCCTGCATAAAAAAAACTTTACTATGACACTATTAGTATTAATAAGTGTTGAAATACCATTAGTGTTGCACAGTGTCGATCTATCTATCATTAAAAAAGAAAAGTTTCATACTGACTTTTGTCATCACATTGAAGTTTTATCTAGGAAGTAATTTGTTTTGTGTTTTACTTGTTTTTACTTAATTTTATATTAATCAGAGTGCGGCACTGGTTCTACACGATCATATGGTTTTTTTCTGATAAGAAGCAAAAGATGAGGTGACTAAGACATTCGACATATTGTAAGTCTTCTGTGACGTTTCTATAGACAAACGTTGACAAACGAAAACGATGATTGAAAAATAAAATTTGGCACCAGTACACACACTCGCGTCGATAAAGCAAAAAAATTTCTTATTTCAGGAGTCGAGTTGTTCGGTATGGATGGTGGGATGCTCATGCATACCGTTGTAAGTAAAAGATGTTTTGTAGGAAGTACTTGTGTAGAAAATATCTGATGTCTTAGAAATATATTTGAATCAGTGTTGACTTACGCTATTTTTATCGTCCTATTTGTTATGTTAATGCTTCCTCAAAACTAAATGAAGATTAAAATACTAGAACGTATAACGAAAAAAACAAATCTAAATTCAGATTTATTGTATAAAAAGAAAAAAGTTCGTTTCTTTTCTTTTACGGCAAATGCAAACATAATCTCTTGTTATATTTCTCTTCTCTCCTCTGTTTTTCTGTTGTTATTTATTCAATCAAAATTAAACTTTTTCTTTTTTTTACGCTCCTCTGCAAAGATGAAGTTCAATTCATGATTTTTCTCTTTCGTATTGTTGTTGTAACTAAAAATTACTCAACAACCACTTAGCGTATGGCTAATGTCGTTAAGAAAACAACATTTTTAATTTTCAACAATTATACACGTTTGTGATGTCAAAAAATGAACACACTTCTTATATGTCATTTTAACTTTTCATAAATACATTCCTACGATGTTTATTCATATTAATTTGTTGTAGATCAACGATACACATACGTAAATGAGAAAAGGTTACAATTACAGACACCTACGGCTGATATTTAATCCTATATTTTGGTTACAAAAAATGCCGTTGAGATATTTTCGGTTCAAACTTTGAAAAATAATTAGTAAAAAGAAAGATAATCAAACGTTTAAATATTTTCTTTCAATTTTCTACACGAGAATTGGAGTACATATCTTTTATAACACCCGTTTACATAGAATAATTTACTAATAAATCAAATGGATCGAATCTAAATTGTACGTTTATCAGAATCTCTCTTTCTTACGTCGAATGAACACTTTAGTCATCACAGTTAAGATAGACAAGAACAGTCGAAAGTATAATTCTATCCAAGATAATGATTAAAAGCGAAACTCGCTCTGAAATCGGACAGTGACTTATGTAGAATATATTTGTACACTATTTGAAATTTTAATCAGAAACATATTAGTGCAAAGAGCAAGCGACTCCACTAGATTAGCCGCTTTTCATATCATCAAAATGTTTTGAAAAAAAATGAATCTTTTTCCAGCTAGATGATCATAGCCCATCGCAAGAACTCATTTTTTTTTGCCAGTTAATAAGGCTAACTTATAAGTAACCCAATGACAATACAAGTGTCCAGATTTCTATTCCGAATAACTAGATGATTCTGTCAACGTACGCGTGAATCAACATCCAAGCGGAAAAACACTTGTATTACTCCACAATATTTTCTTGTTTTTGTAGCCAAAAGGTAAACAAAACAACACAAAAGTATTAGCAGTAAAGTGAAAAAGTAATTACTTTGAAAGAATACTTTCGGTACAGCCAAATAAAATATCGAACGATCAAATCGGATTTACATGTCTCATAACCTCGAGGAGAAAAAAAAGAAAATCATTGAGACAAAAAATAAAAAACAATTGATAGCCATTAATATTGCTGTCAGTATCGAGTTACCATCGTTTGCTCTACATTTTTGCAATTCGTATAAGGTCGTAACGATCGGAAAGTCTTCATTTTATCGCTTTTCTGTGGTAGTCTGGATAACTTCTAATATTATAAAGTTATGCCGGTGTAGCCAATAGATGTCGATATTGCATGGTGTAGAACATCATCTAAAGATAACATGCCAACGTATTGATTTTCATATTTTGCTGACAAGTAATAAATCAATGACGAAAACGAAGTTAGAATTTTGTATTATTCTGTTCTGTTCGATCTCGATTGATGTTTGATTTGCAGTTAGAGATCTTTGAGCGAGCTCCCACCTGTAAATCAAAGAGAAAAAATTTCAAACCCAGAACTAATCCTTTACCTCGCGACCTCGCATACTCGATTCTGATAAACAGTAAGCTTCTTTGATTCGGAATATATTGTGAATATCGGAATGTTAGCATTGTTTCTGATTGGATAATCTGAGGGACGATTACTAATAAAAATAGAGGATTGTAAGAACAATAATTTGAGAACCTTCTATGATATAATTTGAATTGCATTTTTTAGTTCGAGATAAGATTCCATTCCTTGAAAAAGTGATTCTTGTCTGAGCAAATTTATCATTGATCTCTTATTTTAAATTTGCTTGTAGCTAAGCTCCGCTCCCAATAGTCAATGCTATAAATATTTTTGATTTGTTTATACCGTTTTCGAAACGTTGTCTTCCATAATAATTGAGCAGGAAACCGCTTTGGATGAATGTAAAAAGAAGTTCTTTTATATAGGAGCTACTTTTTCTTCTTGACCCCATTAATTTTGGTTTTTTAATATCTACTTCTCCACTTCTAGATTTGAATAGATCATGAATCACGATCTAGACGGTCTATTAGAATTTTTACTTTATGTTGGTCAAGCTAAACGTACATTTCGTACGGGTTGGGTGTTACGAGGTGTGGAAAAGGTGGAAAGCGTTGCCGATCATATGTATCGTATGGCCGTTATGAGTCTATTATTACCAACCGTTTCAGAAGAAAGTAAAGTGAGATGTATGAAACTGGCATTAGTTCATGATCTTAGTGAGAGTGTTGTCGGTGATTTAACCGAATTTGATGGGGTACCAAAAACAGAAAAACGTCGCCGAGAAACAGAAGCTATGTTATATCTAACTAGTTTATTGCCCGCAGATGTTGGGCGAGAAATATTTTCATTATTCAATGAATATGCTGATCAAAAAACAAATGAAGCACTTTTAGTGAAAGATTTAGATATATTCGATATGCTATTACAAGGTTCGTTATTAGTCTTCTTGTTTTATGCATGTGGTGTGAGTGAAAAGTCAATCTAAAATTTAACTAGGCAAAACTGAAGTTTAGTATATACATCCTAGCGAAATAGATTCCAATTTTAACTGCAATACATGCATCATCGTACTTCGCATAACTGTTTAGTTTAATCTACGTTTTGTTTTGTTATGTGTCTATTTTCAGCTTATGAATATGAAAAATTACAGGATGAACCATTGTTTTTACAAGATTTTTTTAATAATTCTGCTCATAATGTTAAAACAGAAAATGTTCAACATTGGCTTGGACAATTAATGGATTGTAGAAACTCTGGAAAACAATTTCAATTACCATCGGATTCAAATTTAAATACAATACTTAAACATATTTTATATGATGAACAAGGTGAGAAAGACGATGTTTATTTTCTCGTGTGATGTCTAAATAAACGCTTGTAAGAAAAGAAAATTGCAGTTTGTTGAAAAGAGTGTACCTAAAGATATGAGAGCAGAGCTAAATTAGAATTGTTATCTAATCGTCATTCAGACACATGTTATTAATAAATAGTTTATTAATCGGAGAAATTTAACAGACAAGGTCTCATTGCAGTCGATATACTACAATTGATGTTTTTAGTTTCTCGATAGGATTTTATAGTTTATAATATGGGGTCATTTTCTGTTGGATTTTAGGTTATTTCTTGTATAATTTACCTGGAAATGATTTACGAAGTAAAGCTGATCGTATTGCTGATCAACGTAAACAACAACAAAAAGAGAATTCAAGTGTTGATACAACCGAATTGTTATCAAATCTTGTTAAAGGTATGCAAGCACATGAAATTAATTGTGCATCCACTAATGATACAACAACTGCAACGACTACCGATTCGACAACTACAACATCACAACAAAGACGAAATAGTAGAAGAAATTCTGATGAACGAAAAAAATTCATACATCATAGATAGACTTGTTTTGTAGATAATACAGTGCTATAATACGTTTTTATGTACAAACTGAAAAATTTGTTTTTCTCTTCTGATAAAACATGACATTTTTATCGTTCTGAATATTACTGGGCTTGCTTTCTTTTGTTTTTAATGTATATATATTTAAACTATTATTGTTGTTTTTTTTTTCACTTTTGATCATGCTCCTAGATATTGTGAACAGTTTGTTAATACACGAAATTATTTGGCTAGCTTTAGAATATAATTTTTTTGCTCAATATACATTACAACTTCTTCTTTCAAAAAGACGAAGTTCTTATTTGTAGATTTTATTGTAAATGGTATGTTTATTTGTACACCAATAATAATTATATTTTTTGTTTTGTTTGTTTTACAATTTTTTTTTTAATATTTATGTTGCTGTGTTATTGTAAATATATTTTATCTCTATTATACGCATATATCTTAGACGCGAATGACCGACGATAATCGTGCGCTTACAAATTTTACAGATTTACTTTAAATTCTGCAATAGACATCTTGTCTGTTTATTTACAGAGTTGAAAAGTCCGTACTCAAACTTTTTGGAATCTGACGGTTAACTTTTTCAGTAGTTCTATCGTAGAACGTTATTCATTAGCTCTACTGTTCAAGAATAAGTTCTTGATGCTTTTGTTGAAGTGACCCCCCTCAACCCTCAACCCTTTCGAAAACTGTTTTCGGTATTCGGAATGATCTCGAAAACTCCTTTCCGTATCTGAGAATATACGTAGCGTAGAGAAATTATCAGTTTTGTCTATTGTATTTAGTGAGGTTGACGGTGTCCTCAATTTACTGTTCTAATTCTACGTTTTCATCGCTTATATAGTGGAAAAATCGAGTAGAATGTACAGTATTGTGCAAAATTAGGGATAGCAGGCACTGTTAATTTCCGTTTCCTTTGCTTTTCTTAGCATTAGTTTTCAAAAATAAAATAATTACACGAATAAGTGCATTAAAGTGTGCTTCATCCGAATATGTTATTGACAAATTTTCACAACTTTATTTTTACGGAAAAAAGTTTATGGTAAAAAGAAATGTAGTTTTGCCTGTGCTAAATTATAGAGACAAAACTTTTTTTGTATAAAATTACTAAAACAAATTTCAGTATTCCGCTGATGTCCCGTCATTTACACTAATACAAGCCTGGAGACGACGAGGCATCGATTCAACCAGTTTTTGACACGTTACTGGTTCAATTTTATACCAAATTTCTTTGATTAATTGTTCAAGAGAATCAAAAAGAAAAGAGAAGTTAAAAATATCCGCTGTTCCTATAGTTTTGCACAATACTGTATTCATCTAACGCGTTATTTGACGAAATCTACCAACAAATTCGAAATATAGAATACCTGATTTCATGAATGCTACGTTTTCGTAGTCTCGTGAATTTTTTATCTTTTTTCTATTTTTAGAAGATAGATGATCGCTAAGCTCGTAGATTTGCCACTTGAATTATTAGAATAGCTGCTTGTTTTATCAAACTATCAAGAGCAAATGAAACAGAGATTTACTGCCATAAATAACAACTTTTTTATAATTCAAAAAGTAGAATTAATTCTGTATAGAGTCAGAATTTATAACAGAATATAATACATTGCCAGTTTTGTACTATATTGTACTAAGACGACCAGAAGTATAAGTATTATTACCCTCGGGTTTTCCATAATGTGAATGAAAATTGTTGAGGATGTTGTATAACATTTAATTGCAGAAATCTATCAATAGAGTTAGCATTTTACGGTTAGTATTGCATTATTTTACTGAGTAAAGTGTATGAGTGTGATAAAAAAATGATCTTGCTTTTGATGTGTTGTTCGGGGTACAAAGAAGATTGTAGTGGTAGAATCTCATTAAGATTTCAATATTGTTTTTACAACTATTCGTCAAAATATTTATCGAAATTGAACGTACATTTCATGGATAAATATATCTAATGAATTTAATATACTTTTTCCAAATGTCTGCTTTTCTTTATAAGTACAGTTTTGATATATTTTTTTAATCATTCAATCCAAGTTCATAATGAATATTGCTTTATTTTTCATTATCTAATCGACTTTTCGCAGATTTTAACTACAAAATTAACTGCGCGAAATAATACTGTTAATAGTCATCACACACGAATTCAAAGATGTACATAAGTAAAGATTATTGATCTCACATTTTAGATCTATTTACGTATAGATATTATTATTTTTTTGTTTAATTCTGCTCGTATTTATTCATCAATTATCAGTTAAAATTTAAATATTTTTTTATTTTTGCGTTTAAATCTAATATTTAATTGTCTGATATGATTTTGTGTTTATTTAAATTTAATTAATGACTCATTCTCAACATCGTACACAAGTACCAGATGATAATTTGTATACTTTAAATACTTATCTAGATAATGTACCGTTTTTATTCAATAAAAAATATATACCTATCAATGTGGTAAGAAATGTCTAGGAAAGACTAATAGATGTTTGTAGTGTATCTAAAATTTTTCTCCCTCTTATTTTAGCCTGACCATGATATACCCGATTACGATACAAGAAAAGTTCAAGAAATTTTAACCAGACCGGTATGTTGAAAAACATCAAAGCGAATGAGAACTTTATCATATTTTTTTAATGACTTGTCGCTAGAATGTGCTGATATACAAAAATGAACGCATATTTTTCTGGTTATTTTCAGTGTAATTTCACATTAGAGAAAAAGGTATTACAAGAAGCGTTAGATGATGTAAGACGGCGAAGATTAGAAATTGAAGCCGATGGTTCTAAAAGACTGAATGCTACCACAACGTTACCACAAACGGGCACAAAGTATATATAGATCAATTTGTACTTGTTTCTATAATTAGAGATTTCTCTCTGGCATCTTTCAGTTTAACAGTAACTGCCAATGAACAACAACAGAATCTTGAGATAGATCCGCATCAATTAGTCGAAATTCAAACACAAAAGCGACAACGAGCAATAACAACTACCAGTATACCATCATTGACACATTATTTGCCTACACCAACATCTAATCAACAACATCACCGTCACTCTGCACCACCACCACCACAGATTCCACAACAAACTTCCACTATGTTTCGCTTACCCTCTGTGCGTGATATCTATTGGCCCATGGGGCAAAATTACGCTCAACAACAACCAACTGCAATCCCCACTACACTGTTGAGAGCATCCCAAACCATATCAAACGGGAGTACAACAGATGGACATGTTTTAAATCAGCTAGGACAACTTAATGTTGAAAATTTGTCATTCAACAATTGTGATGAAAAACACATGCTAGTTTCCAATACAGTACCCTCATCTTCTGTGACAACTACACCAACGTAGGATTCATCATTTTTGTTGAAATAATTGACACACAACTATTATATTTTTTAGCTCATTATCGTCCACATCGTCTTCAATATTGAATCCAAAATTGACAGACGCTATTATTTCTTCTAAAACTACTACAAATCAAGCTAATGTTAGTGATTTATCAACATTTGATCCTTCTCTGTCTGATACACATGATCCGTTTCATGAAGCCGAATTAAGATCAATTGATGACGCTGTAGCACTCAGACAGTTGTATACGATAACATCACAGACAGCAAATACAATAAGAAGATAAAAACTGTTGTTAATATTGTGAAACACTTTTTATGCTGTGATTTGAGCAAATCTGAAATAAATCAATTAACAATCACTGAGGTTTTTCTTGAATAGAGAGACATGATAAGTCACTTTGACTGATATTCGATATCATATTCTGTGTGAACGGTGAATTTCTCATTCTGAATTCTTTGAAACTTGTTGAATGCTGCCTCATCGCTTATTTTCTAGTTGCCAAAATTTGATTTCTTTCTGTAGTTTGGCTATTCGGCTTTTTCTCAACTCTGTTTCTTTTTTCCAAATAAATGTATTTATTTTTATTGTGCTGATTGTGTTATCTACATATAATAATGATGATGTGATATGTAATATAAAAAAGTCATTTTTCTATCTAACGCTATGTCGTCATTGAAATTTGCAAATGTTCTTTTCTTTTTAATTATTTTTTTTATAAAATAAAATAAACATAAAATTTTTTTTGAGAATATAATTTGTCTATCTATAATCGGCTCCATGTTGACAATCACTATGTCGCGCTTATAGCTTTAGATAGAAAAAATATTTTATGAACCCTATTGGACGGATCAAGAGAACTGAAATTTCTATTCAAAATTCTTTCAATTTTCTGATAGACAGATTAACATAGCCTTCCAGGTAGAAAAAAGTAAAGCAAGGAAATCTAGTTTATCAAATAGCTCAAGCGCCCGTTTAATCGTAGCTTTTTGGGTTAAATAGCTAGCTGCGCCGAACAAGTGCCCGTTTGCTAGCTGCAAGCGGCCGATCCAGTGGGCACTTAATTGAGCGATTAACGTCGAATTCAAACACATCAGCTAGCTTCAACTCACTTAAGCTAGCTTCGATGGGTTAAAAATTGGGTCAGGTAGCTGCAAAGGCCCGCTTCATGATTTTTTTTTCTGCTTAGGATAGCTATATAGAGTGAATAGAGTGACAGAAAGAGCAGACAGGCTATTGTTTCTAAGTATTGTTGTGATGTAACGAGTGTGCCATAATAAACTGGACTAAATATTACTGCATTTTTTTCTCCTGGGAAATGGGATATCCACAGGTCTGGAAGACCACAATGCCGTTGTTTTAAAATGTTTTGAACGTGATATTCGTCATCAAGAGCTCGAGTTGTGCTAGTTTTGGTACTTTCGAACTGTTGGGATAAAGTCAATGTAAACAAACTCTGGTACACTTTAAAAAGAATCACCCAGCGAGAAATCAGTTAGTATTATTGATTAGTGTCCATTATTATATTATATTTTGCTATTTTGCTTCTTACAGTTCGAAAGTAAGATTTCTGCCTTCAGAAATATGGCCGAAACAGATGACTGGTCGACTTGGTCTGGGCATGTTTTGGCAAGGCTTCTCAAAATGTAAATGAGAGACACTGCGACAAAGGAGTAAACACCAAGTGCCATATCGGATTTTGTAGCAAAATGTTCGGGCTTTCTTTATGGCTACATTAGATTTTTGCTTATTAACGTTCAGCGGGTAGACTTCTGCAGAAGATTAAAAATAACGTTCGACGAGAAACAAGTTGTTTTCTCGATTTCAGAAGGTTTTCATCAAAATAACCAGGAGTATATTTTCCTCGTATATCATCCTATAAGAGGTATAAGAGGTAACTTCGAGTCATGGCACTAGTCAGGTCTCGGCAAAAATCTAATGTAGCCATAAAGAAAGCCCGAACATTTTGCTACAAAATCCGATATGGCACTT
>CAJNOQ010002711.1:0-22958 GCA_905250885.1 Didymodactylos carnosus | reverse complement strand
CGCATTAGTTTTTTAAAAACCAGAGTTAAAATTGTCTATTTTATACAGGTTTATCAATATGAGATCAATTCTAAACAAAGCTCGGAGTAATTTGTTTCCGCTTTCGGAATGTATTATTTGAAGGTAGTCAAATTAAATATAGATCTATACGCAGACTCTATTTACTACAGTTTTTCTCGTTGAACATCATAATTCACCCTATGTTCAATGATAGCCTTGAAAAGTCAGTTCAGCAAATGAACAGTTGCTTTTATGAATATAATGAAGAAGCAACAAAAAAAAAAAAACTTTCGGTTGTTATAGTTGTATGTTATCAAATTTGTTCAGGTCTATTTTTAATGCATTAATATACACACTGTGTATATATATATTCATAATATACATCGTTTATGCATTCATTCATTCGTTTTTTTTTTTATTGAAATTATTTATCATGAGAAAACATCATCATCTATATGATGATCTGTACATATATAAAACACATTGACAAAGAAAAAGAATTTGTCCTTCATTTTCGTTCTGCTTCTACGATCAAATAGTGGTAATAATTGTCTCCGGATTTTTTTTGCTCATTTTTCATCTGTTTAGTGTAATCATCGTAAAACATAAGAAAAAAGACAGAAAATCAAAACTATATATTTTATATGACAAAATTGTTAAAACAAAATTATCGTTATTAATGGCTAATAAATAATCGTTATATTTATACCATGTGCAATTAGCATTAATCTACTTTCCATGAACTCTCAGGTATATAATCCTTAGCAATTAGGTTATCTGTCGTCTCATATTAAAAATGTTTCAATTGACATCAAAATTCCTATATAGATGCTTTCTTTCTTGAAGATATAGTTAGAAGTTCATTTTTAAGGTCTTATTCTTCTTAAAACATTTTCTATTTACCATAACACAAGGTACCGATTTCTAATTATTGATATTACAAAAATAAACTCTCTCTGTTTCTCTCTCTCACTCACGTTACGATAAAAATTTAATATTGTATTTAACAATGAGTGTCATAAAAATTTACGTAGAAGCATTCTGTAGAGTTTTTATCTTAATAAAACTAATCACTAGTTATCGCACTTCATAAAATATGATCAATTTCAAAAAAGCAAGGCTATTGAAAATAAAATCGCCCTGATAACTGTAGAATATGATGGCCTTTCTTATAAGCTTTTATCTGGTGACACATTTCCTTCTTTCCCTTTTGTAGACAAATATTTTGTTTGATATGCTGATATAAAAGGCTAATCATGATCAATAGATATACCTATATGTATTGAATTTCACTCTTGTATCAATATACAATGAAATATTAATCGATGACGATTTTTTTCTTTTATTTGATGCAATTTCAAAAGATCATTCAAAAAACCAGAATTTTCGTCTTGTTTCTGTAACATATATATATATATATATATATATAGTCTGCATTTCTAAAGTATGTAAATACCTAAAAAATCTAGTCTAAATATCACATTATTGTTTTATATTATTATGTAAAGCAAAAAAAAATAATAATTTTGTGTGATGTGTTTTCCTAAGAACATAAAATACTACTACATTGACAGATGATAAAAACACTGCCAGACACTTTCTTCCTGAACAGTATTATTATTAGTATTATTATTATTCTAGTACATAATCAATAAAAGGAAAATATGCATCTCTAATACATTAGTGGCGATTATGATTATGCCAAAGATTAGCCTCATCCATATTCGATCATATCCCAAATTTAATTTAATCACAGTTAGCTTCTCTTTCATACACATAATAGACAATAGATCAGAAAAATATTTGAATTTCGTTCGCTTTCATGTGAGAAGATTGATCTTTGTCAGCCAAGAAGTTTTTAACATTTTATTTGAACGATTTGTATTAAGGAGTTTGAACATGTCTCAGTTATATGAAAAGCTGAATTTCTTTAATAATTGAGTAAAGTAGTTTGAAAGTTTGAAAAGTGGGATTAATCATGAATTTCTGTAAAAATTGTGTCTACGATATTTCTTGTATCGTATAGATATTTGTCTCGTCAAATTATAGTTCAAGGTACTTATTGGTATCTTCGACAATCTGCATCATCAAATGTTATTCCTTTAACAAATTTTTGTCTAGCACATGAATCTTTCGATATTCGGAAAATCTGACAAAAAAAAGTCGCTGAATTCAATCATGATGAAGTATATTGAATACAAAAAAGCAAATAAAACGAATATTCAAAATAAAAAGTAAAGTTTTCTTTTGTCGCCTATTCATTCTATGATCTTCCCTGTTCAAGGTTCTCTTGTTTAGAAGAAGACTTTTTTTTTTGTCACAAATTGCACGACTTTATTATTCTCTTGCAAACTGTTTCCCGTGACATGTACATCATATTCTACTTACGTAATGACGAAGTCGTTCTTCTTTTTCTTCTTTCCTTGTTCCATATATGAGCAGTTATTCTTTTGGCTTTTCTTTTCTCTTTTTTTCACTCGTTCACTTAATTAACTTTGTTTGCTATTCACCAATATTAAATGTGTACATAACCTCAGGTAGAGCTAAAATATGAAACCGGGTATGTTGAACTACGCTAACTATAAAGTATGTTTTCTTTCATTCTCTTAGTCAACCTTCCTCGTTCAATATAAGTAGCGAGATAGAACTATCGGATAGATGCGGATATGTCCCTGAATTGTGTGATTATATTTATACAAGATGTTGGTTGATTTTCTTGAAAGTAAGTTACTTTTCTTTTTTACACAAATATTATTCAATATATTGATGATGACGATACGCTATCAATATCGAGGCGATGACCGGATGAAAAAGTATTAATTTTCATCGATGTCATGCAGTGAGATTAAAAGCTTCTTTCTTGTGTAATACAAACATAATAGTGTTTCTAGTATATAAAAGACATATGCCCCATTTTTTTCTCCCACCACTGTTAGACAATGAATCAATTTTCTGTTTTCGGAACAAGTAGACAGTCTTGTATCTACCCTGGTGGATGCAACTCGAGTGAGATGCGAAAATAGTTTGCTATTCTCGTTTTTACTCTATCCAGCGGGATAATAATATTTCTAACGAATAATTATTAATGTTAGTCAATAGAGACCAGAGGGCATGTTCATTTCTCCTTTCTATCTATAGTATTCTCTTTCTTGCTTTTATTTAAACGACGTTCATTGCAGCAACCTCATAACATTTTCACTAATGAGAAGGTAATTACTCGTAAATGACTTGGGTTATTGAACAGCTGTAGACGATCGTGATACCACCACAACCGCCTTATTGTCTGAGAAAAAGATTACTGTTTGTTCTATAAATATCATGCATATATATATATATATAGGAGAAAAAAGAATAAATGTACTATTTGTATTTATTGTATGGTGTCATCGTGCTTATGTGCAAGTAATGTTCAATTATAAACTGGTGTGTGTGTGTGTGTATGTGTGTTTACAATTAGAAATCAAGAAACATAACGATATCGACCTAATAACAAATTATTTGTTTATCTTCATACAGTCTTTTTTTCCTTAGGTCATTATTTAATATTTGATGAAAGTCAACTCGTCTATATTCAGGAGACGTTTAAATAAGCTGCTATTAGTGTAATAATGTTCAAAAACCGCAGATGTAAAAGAGAAATATTGCTATCAATGTAAAGTAATTCTATTTTTATTAAATTTGAATATATTTGTTCTCGTTCATTTCAAATTATCATTTAGAAGACATTCTCACTAAGTTTAAATAACTTTTAAGTCCAAATCGTATTTTATACTGATGGATGAAACTAATGTTTGAACTAACACGTGTCAGATTCGACAACAAAGAAAGAAATGATATTCAGTTGTCAATACAGCAAAATTCATGATATATTTACTCTCTAATAGTATGTAGGTATACTATTATCAAACACTCGTGTTTATTAAGATCATTTCATTTGTGTATTTTAATAAAATTTTGGTTTTGAACTTATAAATCTAGTTTTCTTTACTTGTTTTGTTTAATTCATTAAAAATTTAGCCATTTACTTTTTCCACATTGTACTAGTCAATAATCTCGAAGAAATACTACACTTTTGAAAAAAATATGATTATCACTATCCGAGAACAAGTTATTAACTAGTGAGAGACATTTTTTAAATTAGTTTTTCGACACCTCGCAGACAATTTAGAATGAGTTTCGATTCTTTTCTTAAAAACCAGAAGAAAATGTGTTTTAAGGTATTAGATGAAGATTCTCATCTTCATCTCTTTTTTTCGTTAAAATCTTTTATTCTCTCTCTGTTTATTTCTAAAACCCGGAAAAAATTATGCTTTTTCAGTGAAAAACTATCTTGTAGTGGGTAGAAAGAGAACTAAAATAACTAGTTTATGCATTATTTTTTTTAATATTCTTGTTCTTAATTTAATTTCCTGTGGTAAAAAAGCTTAGTGCCAAGGTTTTTGTTTTACATGATGTACTTAAAGAGAAATTCAGTTCGATATTCTATTATTATTGACTTTTATCATACCATAAAGTTTTATATTCATTAAATGAAGATGAATTAGGTTAATATACCTAAAACTATTTAACAACTCTGCTATCTACTGCAAATTAATATCTCTATTATTGGCATCACATAGTAGACCATACAATAGTAGAGTTTAATGATAATTTAAAAGGTCTCGAAGGAATTATGTAATTTACTACTGTACTTGTTTCATTAATCCGTCTCGCTATAGTTCAGTAAAAATTAAGAGACTGTTTCTAATATTTTTCTATCAAAAAAAAGAAAATCCCTTATTTTCTATTCGATTTTTGATAAATGTATAGAAAAAAAAAAACTAATAATCATGTTCATCATATGGAACACTGGCAAGTAGACAAAATAAAGAATAATGCGTTTTCGATTTGTTCATCGTCACCCTACACGAAGAATAAAATATGAAAAAGAAAAAAGAAAAAGATATATAGTACTTTTTTTTTTTTTATCAGCCAATTCTCAGTAAAAATGATGGATAAAAAATGATGGTTAAAAAATCGACTATTTAAAAAGAAAAAGTCTTTATGTAATACAGGTATGAATTGATTGACGATTAGAGTCTAATGATCAAGGATATGTTACAACTACGTTTTATGATTAAACTTTTTTTTTTATCTACACTAAAGTAGATTTTTTTTGTTAAACTACGATTATTTTAAGTTTAAAAAAAATGTGAACTAAATGAAAAAGGACAGGATAGAATCTATTGAATGATTATATTAGAATATGATAATAAATTATGTTGTCTATAAATATGTTAATATTTATAATTGAGTTCATTTCTTTGTCTATGGTAAATAATTCTTTTATAGTTTATTTTCTCACATGGTGTGCAATAAAAAATAAAATGAATGCCATATCATTATCATCATTCATTTTGTGCTGTTGCAAATAAGTTACAGGTTTTTTTTTAAACGTATCTAGTCTAAATTTGATTTGAATAAGATAAATACACACAATTGATCTGTTATGTGTACATACACAACTCATACATATATAAATCATCATCAATTCTAACTTTGTTTCTTATTTTTTTATATGTCATATCATTTGTTATATGTTCATATATATATATATATATATATATATATACACACACACAATTGAACACGATTAGAGTTTATATAAAACCTAAAAAAAAGAAAAAAAAAATGAAACAGAAAAATATTGTCTGACAGATGAGAATTATTATTTGTTAAGAACAAAGTTTTTTTTTTTTTTTGTTTTGTTTTATAATATTTGCTACACATCTATAGAGAATGAGATGAACAAACATCATCAGAGTTTACAAAATATTGATTGAATGAATACACTTGATCGATATGATAACATAAGTACTTTCTTATATTCGAATTAGAAAAAACTCGACAATACTCAAGGAAAGTGTAGTTTATACATGATAAAATTCGACGTGTTGCTGTAAAACTTAGTGGTTGATACCACAATTTTTGTGCTCATTAGTGAGAAAATTTTATCTATTATTCAATATTATAGATTGTGTTTGATCTCTGGAATAGAAAAAGTGCGTGTATGTATTATGATCATGATTTAATGTTGTAAAAGAGTGAATGAATCTACATGGTAAGATATGAATAGATATGTTTTATAAAATAGAAATTATTGTTGACTTTTTAGATTATCTAAGTTTCTTTTTTTTCAAAAACACCGCATTATTATTCATTTAGAGTTTCCGCATTTTTGTCCTATAATAATAATGTCTACAAGTATATTCTGTTTTAAAATCGCAACCATAAAATATGTCAAATGATGTAGTAAACAATTTAACCGACTATTTAAAATAATTTTTTTTTTTGCAAAATGGTCGCTTCTATTTTTTTCTCTTCTTCTCAAACTCTAATTCATTATGAATAATTTAATGTTCAACAACTAACGAAGCTTATTTCCTCTCTCTCTCTCTTTCATTTATCATGCATGTAAAATGTGAGTGTACACATATAGTTCACAAAACATAAATAGAAGCCTCCCAATTTACATAGTACTATTACTGCTACTGCCACTACTACTACTAATCAAATTGAGAGTTTTCTTTTAAAAATGAAATACAATCGTTTTCTTTTTTTCTTCTGTGCATTCAAAAACCATAAATATACTATTATATCACGAATGATTAAGTAACATGAAAATATCTCTCTATATACATAAATAGATATATAAACAAAGTGAAACTTCCTCCTATAAACATTTGTTAATCCTACGACTTCTCTCTCGTTAAATATGGTTTTCTGTTGTGTATATAACAAAACGTAATGAAAATATAATTTGTTTTTTTTTTTCTTTTTTTTTACTAATAGAATATCTGGTAAAATATCCACGAAGAAAATAATTTGTTTTTACAAATTGAAAAATATCTAGTTTTCAAAGAAAAAAAATAAGGTTAGATATAGAACGAAAACAAGATAAATCTAGAGACTATACACATACTCATTTTACTTGAATAATGTTCATACTACGTCTTTTGGCAACAAGATTGGCGTAATCTTTCTATCGTCTAATTAAAGTAGTACTTTTAATCCTTGAGAGAATAGTGCTTAGATGTAAATCTACACTGTGAATGTTATGTAGGTTGCCTCATGTGTGTATTTAACGATTTAAAAACAAAACTTGTTAAATAATTAATCCATAAAATGACAAAATTAACGTAATCAGTTACTTTCTCTTGATGTGTATGTGTGTGTGTAAAATGTGTATGATGATTTAGTCACGCACAAGACTAAATTTTATGAAGAGATAAAATGATTAGTGTGCATGTAGATCTTTAATTTTATTTATTATCTCTTCTTTTTCTTTTTTATTACATAACACTGTGTAATGCTATTTTATGTATGAATTAATCGTTCATATTCAAAAATCAAACAAATAACTAAATAGAATTTCTTTTTTTGTTCGAACAAAAAAACAAAAAGTTTCCATATATTCTATATGAAACTCGACTAAAATCTAATCGTTGACTTTGTATGCAGAGATACAGTATACCATACAACAATGGTCAAAATACATCTCCCGTGTGCATATATTACAAATTGATTATTTTGCTTAAAATAGCAACGTTATTAGTACTTTTTTTTATATCTCTAGAAATCATAGATACGTCTGACTCGTTAACATTCTACGTATCGTTCTAAGAAGATTTGCAATAAAATCATCTTGTCATTAATAATAGGCAATGTTTTTTCTACCGTGAGTTTTTTTTTTTTTTCTCTACAATATAAGGAAGTTGTCTAACAATGTAAAAAAGAATCATTTTTTTTCTCATAATTTTTTCAATATTTTTTATATTTTAATTCTTTATAAGTTTTTTCAATTATAATACAAAAAGAAAAAAGCGCCGTTAAACTCATGAACTTGATTTAAGATTAGAAGATTTTTCTTCTTATTCTCGTTTTCTCTGTTTCTTATAAACATATACATACGCACAATTTATTGTTCACTTTTTCACATACATATTTTTACCGTTTGAACGTTTTTGATTGATATGTGTGACAGTCAAACGAGATAACGATTATTTTGCGGTTAAATGAGTAGCACCAACTTTATGAATGAAAACTGTAAAATAAGCTATTGTATATTTAAATATTATCTTGGATTGTTAATGTGTTGATCACTCTCTATTTTAGGTAATTAAGATTAAGTTGATCGAAATTGTTTTCAATTAGACTTTAATTGTCATCATCAAGGACAATGAAACATTTATATAGAAATATGTTTAACAAAAGAAATCTTGAATCTAATGAATTTCACATGTTTTAAGAAAAACATAATGTGAACCACACCCAAAATAGACGATATTTTTGACATATAAATGATATATATATATATATATGTATGATATTGGTACGTATCTAATGATATTTCATTGAATATTTTCGAGCAAAAAAAGAAAAGAAATGTAGTTGACCGTATGTTAACAAAACTAATAGAAAACTATAAGGTTTCCTGTGCGTATATCACAAAAAAAACCTTTCAAAAATCCACACTGGATCTATATTTTACAAACTAAGTTGAAACACTTGTGAGGATTTGATTGTATTGTATGAGCAAATGATAAAAAAAAAGTTTCTGAAATAACTTTCGACCATGATAAAAGTGTTCAAAGTTCATTTTCCTACTGTTTATACTACTTAAGACATGTACATTTTGTAGAAAAAAAATACAAGTATTTATTAATAAGTATTTTTCTTTTCAATTAAGCATTTCTCTACTGTTTTACCACTTGACTTTTGAATGCTAAAGGTTTGTCTACTCGCTGCTTGCTTGCTTGCTTTTTTTACTAATCTTTACCAATAGACACTTGACCATTAAAATATTTTCTACCCTTTCAATTAACACGTCTTTACTGTCCACAATTACTTGACTTTTTTTCCTGTGGAAATATTAAATCTCATTGTTTTGATGAATAAACAAAAGAAAGTGATAAATGGATATCGACTTTTTTCATTTATACTACTGTATTGTTTTGAGCACGATATATAAAAGCAAATAAAATGTTTAACTGAACGAGGTAAAACAATGGTGTGAAAATTGAAATACATTGACTCATATTTATATTGATCCTTTTTCATTCTATTATCACACTTCTACACATATCATATTACATAATAAAACATAATATCAACTCTTGTGATGTTAGTTCAAAAGAAAGAAGTAGGCGATCCTTATCAATTAAAATCATTTTTGATTTCACTTGGCTTGAAGTTCACAAAAATTTTAGCATTTAATCTTATTGTTTCAACTTTGCTATCCCCACTAGATAAGTTCTAGAAGTTGTCTAGAAGTATTTATTTTTTTGCGCTTTTTTGTTTTTCTCTTCGATATAAGCTTTATTCTTTCAAAAACTACAAAAATTCCATTATAGACTTATGTGGTCGTATTTATAAGGACAACTTTAAGAGTATAGCTTTCTCCATTTTATTAGGTAGCGTGCATGGTCATTTTTTCATGCATAATTTATGATTTCTTTACTGAATGTCGCTTAATTGCAGACACGTATAAAAACTCTTAAAAAACAAATTTTTTGTTCACACTTGTTCAACAGCATCTGTAAACCGTTTATTTCTTTTTTTTTCTTACATACACTCAATGTTTGTAGGAATTGTTAGTATTCATTCCTTTTAGTTGACTGATTACTATTGTTTAAGGTATATTTATTTTGGTTTTCGAAAACAGACTTATTCTTCTTTAGCAAAAAAAGAAAGAAAACGAGAGAATTAATTAATTAGTGGTAAACTTATTGGCACTAGTCACTTAAATGGTCTCTCTCTCTCTCTCTCTCTCTCTCTACGTCGTCAACGTCGTTTCTTGTTCAAGAGAAGTTTGCCATTATATAGAAGAAAAAAAAAAGAGAAAAGTATATAGACAATAAAAAGTTTAAATTATGAAGTTGAGCTTTTTTTTAACGATCTTCTCTTTCACTAAATAAAAACATTTCAAGTGAACGGCTGCAGAGTAGAAGATGTGGTTATATTCTAAATTCTTAGATACGTTTTTAATAACAATAGAAATGGTATTGTATGACAGAGTAAGATATCAAATATTATCATATTCGTTCATAATCAATCGTTTTTTCACAAGGTTTTTTTCATTAATTTCTGAGAAATTCTTATTTAAAATATTCGTTCAAAGTTGTTTCATCTTTATACAGACTATCACTTGATTTTAGAATTCTAAATTTCAAGAATAATGATGTGAAGAGTAATAATTTATTACTATAAATAATAAAGTTTGTCTGTAGTCAGTAGTAAGAGTTTAGAAACTTTTGACTAACTAATATAAATTAATCGTTAAACTTTTCAAAATAGTTTTGCCTGTTATAAACGAGCTCATTAACAAGAACTTCTTCTTTAGGGCTTGCCAATCTGTCATTGTCTAGTCTATACGAAAGACTGATCCAATTTTCTACATCTTTCATCAACCAGTTTATACTTTCATATTTCAATATCATCTTCATCATTGTGTTGCAATAGAGATATGTAGACTGTATACATATGATGCATTCATTGTTCAATATAACGTACTTGAATGGATACTATTTCCGTAGGGTTCAATTTGGCACCTTTCACTTTTTATAAAGGCGGAAATGTGTCGACAAATCTCAAGACTTTTGTTTCTTCTTTGGTGTTGATAAATGGATGTTATCAAAAATATGAAAAGGTTGTTCGTCTATACGTTGAACTCAATTGAGCTGATGAATAGATATGTACTACTGAACATAAATTACAATATTTAAGATTTATATATATTCAATAGGTAGACACACATTGATATACTGTGGAGGTGATGATCATGACTCTATTTTTGTTTTTTGATGTTATGCATGTAATTGAAACCTCTAGTTGAGTAAAGAGAGAAAGAAAAAAAAGAGATATTAAAAGGATAAATATGTTTATCTATCTCTCTTCTAATTGCTAAATTTTTCGTCGTCCAGTGCTTCTGAAAATATGTTTATACTGTACTATATAATTTTGAGTATTCACATTGCTTAGATCCAGTTGGTCTCTTGCTAATAGAAATGTGCATGTTGACCTAGGTCTGCTTGTATGACAAATCAGATAAAAGGCTCTCAAAATTTGTATCAAGCAGGGTGTCAAAATCAGTTGTCCTACAAACTCTATCTGTCACTATGTGTCTCATCAATGAGTACTAAGTTGTCTGTATTAAGATTTTCGAAAAATTAAGTATGTGTTAAGAAATGATGACAAATACAATTTTTTTTTTCCAAAACAAGAAATAATACATTCTCTAGTGTATCTTATTCTGAAGCCAACATAATTTTCTACAAACTATTTTGAATATATTGTAAAATCCTTCTAGATTATATAATTCATCTTTATAACGAATTTTTTTATTCGAATTAAGACGAAAAATAAATTAGAACCGTTTTGATGAGCCAGCTGAAACGAGATGTGACATCTGATTTGTTGTTCGTTAGATCTGACTGAGTCATATGCGTGTTTCTAATTGAGTCGTTCTGTTTATTCTGCTAAAAAAACAGTTCAAATAGATCGAATAAATAATTTAGAAAAGATAATCGTTTTTTACTGTTGTACGTACTTGGTCATTAATTATACGAATTTAATTCACAAAAAAGGTGATTTTATTGTAATAACAGCATGATGCTTATGTGCACATTTTTTGATGTATTTATCAGACAAATTAGCACGACATATATTACAATGTGAATCTTTGATCTTTAACCGAGGAATGCACTTTGTTATTCATATGTGTGGAGAAAGAGAGAGGTAAAAACAGTACAGATAACTGTACCTAAAAAAAACAGTATTGATCTGATAATGTCATTATAAGAAAACGTACTATAAAGTAGTTCGTCGAAAAGTGCCATAAATAATGCTGAAATTAATAGATACATACACCATAGAAAATGATAGAAACCAGGACTTCGCGCATATTACTTTTCTTATTCCATCTTCAAATCCTTTATCTTTTTCGATATAGTAGATATACTGTCAAAGGATGGAAGTTGTCTTTATGATTAAAGGATCGGTCTGATAAACAACAATTGTTTGCTGTAATGTCATTGTGTGACAGAATATAATTTTTAACCGGATAAGAAGACAAAATGAAATAATAGATAAAAAAAGAACTTTAAATTTACAACAGCTGCAATAGAAATTATTCGTTGAGAAAGACAATGAAATGTGTACAATTACATCTTCGTTTACTGTGATGAACATTACTATTTCTCTTCCTTTCTCTTAGTTTTGATTCACAACTATATATATATATATATATATATATATATATATATAGAGAGAGAGAGAGAGCGAGAATATATTAAACAGACACTTCTAGGTTTTTTTCTCTTTTCTTCGATATTCGATAGATGATATCCCTCCTGATCACAACGGTTCTAATGTCGATTATTCTGTGACACAAAAGAATCAGTTTTCATTTGTTCGAAAGATTTGGCCATCGACATCATCAGCATCATCATCCAACACAGGAAAGAGAGAGAAAGAGAGTGAGTTGAACATAATTTTTTTTGTAAAATGGTTTAATAAAATTTTCGTCGATATATAAATTATTACGTAATTGTTCATAAAGATGTAATATTACTTTTTTTCTCTCTTCTAATGAAGCGTAATTTATTATCTGTGTGTGTGTGTGTATTGTATGTAAAAAACGATACAAAACTAGAGAATGCAACAACATTGATAGGTTCAATTCATCACACTGGCATTCAATTTACAACTCGAGATTCATATTCCGATAGAACAAGATTTGTCGAAAGAACTTCATGCAAATATTATTGACACGATCTTACTATAATGATTAACAAGACTGATAAATATTTACCACAATGTAACTTAAGCAGGTAAAAAATCAAAGTAGAACACTATTGTCATGCTAGTTTTCTTAATCACGCAATATTACTAAAGACAACATCTATAAATCATTTATATTATCAATGCAAATAATATTGAAACAGTTCTATTTTTTTTACTGCAGATAAGCAGTAGGTGCTAGAAAATATAAAAGTTATCCCGTAGACAAAAAATCATTAAACATGCCTTATTGTGAGTTTTGTGTAGTGATGGGTGAGAATACAGCACGCTTATTTCTGAAAAGCAACACAAGTTTCTGATGGATTTATTTACGAATATTCTAGACAAAATTCTACGTAGTTCCTGTCTATTTCCTACTAGGATCTTACAGGATCCTAACATCTAGGATCCACCTAAAACTTCCTGACAGGATTCTAAAATGCTAGGATCCTAATAGAATTTTGCTTTCATTTCTTAGGATCTTAACAGAATCTTAGAAAATGCTATGACTTTCGGATATACCTGATTTCATTAGGATTTTGTTAGGATCCTAAGAAATCAAAGAGAAATTCTAGTAGGATATGACTCGAGTTCTGTCAAGAAACTTAAACGGATTTTTACTAGACTAAGCACAACTTTCAGTATAGTCGTCTTTCGTTCGTCCCTTGATCTATGTTAAGATATTTTTGCTTAGTATAGCTTTATGTCGAATTATACTTAATATAGTTCTCAATCTATCTCTCACTCGTTTTGATCAATATTTTAATAAACTAACATTGTGCCTTGTATAGATTGTTTATGTATTCATCACAAGTTTCTTAATATTTTAATTTAATGATATCATCATAGAATCGTTTTAATTTTTTTAATCTATATCTATGCATTTTCGATTAACTGTATGTGGTAACAGATGTATAGATTAAAAAATGAACAACAACAGGATATAGCGCTTCATAGTTAATTTTGTATGTTTCGATGATGGAATTGCAAGTGATACTCGAGGGCATATAACCTTTATGGACAGTGGTCTTCGTCTCACACCACATAATCTTTTGAAAATCTGTTATAATTGATTCAACTGTGTTTCTCTGTTGGAAACTAAAAATGTTGTTGTTTCCATCTGTGTCTTTTTGTTGGTCTACTGTTAAGATGTGAGATGAGATTGTCCAATAGCATACATTTTTATGTATTAAAATTGACACATAATTATTTCATTCTCTTATCTCTGTCAAATATGTGAGATTAATTAAAACATTGTTAATCTTCATCTAGAGTATATTAACTGAAAATCCTCATTCTTTTTATTTTTAATACATAATACAGATCACTCATTATACTGTGATCTTCTATCACCCCTGAAACTTTTTTTCGTTGAACAATCAATTACTCTATCATATTATAATAAACTCTCAAGGTTTGCTCATACGTATATGTGTGGACTCATTAATTATTTTTCTTTGTTATCAAAACAGAGAGTTTCTTAGATGAAGATGATTGAAAAAAAAGTAAAAGTGAGTAAAAATGATGAATAATAAATCACTTGAGAATCATTCTAACCGATATATACATGTGTATATGGGTTTTATTTTCAACGTAATCTGTTTATTGACCACTATCATTATCACCATCACCACCAGAGAAAAATATTCTTATAGCACAGATATATAATTCAGATTTAACTCTTGAAGATCTTTGTTTTCTAAATTTTCTTGCTCTTTTTATCCTTATTTGATTAAGAAGTAACAACACCTTTGTGAAGGTCAAAGTTCTATTGTTAGTTCAATAGTTTAGATGTATGGAGAGTTAATAAAAAAGAAATAAAAAGGAAAAAATAGTACCATATATTTACTGGAACATAATACAAAAAAAAAATGATTTATCTCGTCATGAATCGACGCATATTTTGTTGAATATCAACAACATCTACACGAAACTACTCGTTTGCTTTAAAAGTGAAACAACTTTTACAGATCTCTATGGTATACTGTGGTAGTTGGATGATCGATCTCTTATTCACAAACAAAATGATTGAATTTGATTATAATAGAAAAAAAAAATGTGCAAGTTAATAAAACACTGAGTTCAGAATAAAGAGAGCTTTATCTCTCTTTTGATTTCATCTGGTGTCGATGATTTTATTCCCATTGCGATTCATCATTTAATTATTTATATATCTCTCTATATATCATAGAAGATGTATTATTCCTGATTGGCATTATACCATTAAAAACAATTACTACTTCCTTTTTTTGTTTTTAAACAATTATACCCTTAGTGTCGGCTCACCATCGTCGGGGTCATCGTCTAATAGAAAAAACATTAAACTTCAAAGGAAGCATATAAAGCACACACGAACAAAAGATGAAATTAGATACATTTCTTCTTCTTTTTTTTTTTATATAAACAACTGTGGACAAGTTGTTTTTGTTCCAACTAATTTCATCAACAGCAGTAGTTCATATTCTCGTATAAGAATAATAATCATATCTCACATTATTTGTCTACCATATTTTATTTTTCATTTTCTCTTTGAAAACTACCATTGTAAATTGAGATTAAGTATTGTAGAAGACAAAACGGAAAACGGAAAGTGAATATCATTAGCACAATGTTTTGTTGTCATTCATACTATCCATCTGTTTTATGCATTTTAACCTTGAAAATCACATGTACAAAATATTTCAATTAAGATTTATGTGACACACTAAAGCTTAATTTGTTTTTTACATATATATATAAATAAACTGTTGACTTCAAAAAGAGTTCAAAAGTATAAAATGACATGTTATTTACGATGTTTTCTTTCAAATATGAATGTCTGTTTATATGAACTAATGTTAAATGACGAGAGAGAGAGAGAGCAAGATAGATCACTTTTCATTTCCTTGTTTTTACTAGAATATTTTTTATTCACTCTCATCCTCAAGACAATTTCACTTATGGTTTTCAATACTTTAAGGTAAATATTGTTGAAAATGTTTTACTATAAGAAAGATCGCAATCGTTCTTCTTTCTAAATATTTTTAAGTCAATTATAGAACAGTCATCTCCCACAATCATCAGGATTATATATTCAAAAAATAATTATCCTTGAAATATGACTAATTCAATCATAGTCTCCATATTTAATTATATTTATTATTTTTTTTTAGATGTGTTCATATCAGAATAAATAATTATTGATTCAATATGACAATGAAGAATTTATTGATTTTATTTATTTTAATATCGTTAAGTCATAGTGAATTTGTTTCATTACCAGCTATTGATATTGAAGAAGAATTACCAATTGGTACAATGATTATTGATTTTCGTAAACAATTTAATTTATTTAATTTAAAATCTTATCGTTGTTTATTACAAACTGAAAATAATTATTTTCATATACAATCAAATCAACAGTGTCAATTGACAACACGTACAAGAATTGATCGTGAAACTCTATGTACATCATCATGTGAATTGTGTAATATTACATTAAAAATTGAAATTGTATTATCACAAAATACAAGTGTTTTTTTATTACCCATACGTATTTTAGATATTAACGATAATTTAGCCTATTTTAAATATAAAGAATATATCATTAATGTTACTGAACATGTTCAATTAGGAACAAATATTCCATTAGATAGTATTAAAGCAATTGATCATGATTGTGATCCTATACACTATGAATTATACTATTTAAATAATTCATTAATTCGTGATGATGATTATTTTCCATTTAAATTACAACAATTAATAAATCATACAAATCAATTAAATCTTATTGTTCAACAAGATATTGATCGTGAACAACAAAATCAATATCGTCTAAAATTACAAGCAAATGAAAATTTACAAAGTAAAACATCAACAATTATTATTATTAATATTCTTGATATTAATGATAATACATGTCAATTTGAAAAGACAACATATAGAATTAAAATAGCAGAAAATCGTTTATGGAATAATTTTTTACAAGTAAAAGCGACTGATAGAGATATTGATATAAATGGACAAATACGTTATTCATTAGCAACACAAAATTCAAAAAAAAATTTTGATTATTTTAAAATTGATTCTCAAACAGGTTGGTTAAGTTTAACAAAAATTTTAGATTATGAAACACAAAATTTATGGAAATTAGTAATACAAGCACAAGATAATGGACCCAATTCGATACCCGTTTTTGCTTATGTTATTATCGATGTTGAAGATTTGAATGATAATGCGCCAATATTAAATTGGAATATACCCACAACTGTTCAAATATTAAATGATAAAATATCATTAGATGAACTTATTGATAATTTAACTACAACTATTGTTACAAATGAAACATCAACAAATAATATTTTAATAATTAGTGTACCAGAAAATAAACCAGTTGGATTTGTTATAGCTAATTTAGTGGCATCCGATCTTGATACATCACCATTAGAATCATCTGTTGATGCTAATGGAATGCCGATACCTCCATTTCGAGTTACACTCAAATTAGAGTCAAAGAAATCTTCATCATCAACAAATCATTTTCAAATATTAGGTCCATTTGATTCAACATTTGTTCTAGTCACAGCTCATGTTCTTGATCGTGAAATACAATCTATATATGATTTAGTGGTGACGATAACAGATAATGGTGAACCACAATTATCCACAACATATAAATTACATATTCGAGTTGAAGATGATAACGATAATTCACCAATATTTGATTCTAATACATATTTTGTTGATATTAAAGAAAATAATGAGATTAATGCAACATTAATACAAGTACATGCAACAGATTTAGATATAAAACACAATGGACAAATTATATATACCATTGTTTCAACAACATCTCAAACGTCAACTACACTTGGTCCTAGTCATTTTGTATGGATTGATTCGTATACGGGCATCATACGAGCTAGTATTCAATTTGATTATGAAATATTAAAAAATTTTTCGATTAAAGTTGTTGCCAGTGATAATGGTCAATCAAAATCTCATCAGGCTAGCACAATTGTGAATGTAGCAGTCATTGATGAAAATGACAATATACCACAGGTAAGTTGAATTATTAATTGAAAAACTTCAATGTTGTCTGATGGAGTTAGATATGCACCAGTTATATCTAACTATTTTCTGAGACATCTAGAAAAATTGTTGGAACGCGTTCACTACAGATCTCCTCAACATGTGAACCGTCTCATTTTATACAATAATATTTGATCTATCTATTTATCTATTGAATAAAAAAGAGTTAAATGGTGAAAAAGAAGTGTTTTTTAAGCATCGTTGAAAAGACACAAATAGTTGTATCGTATTTTCTAGATTACTCAATTTAGTGTCACTTATAAGTTTAAACTTTTTTTTCTTGTAACAAATACATAGAACAGATATTTCTCAAAAAATCTAATGAATTCTAGTTACAATATTAAATCATACAATAAAATCATGTTTTATATACTTTTAGTTTACAACTTCTACTTATACATTTTCAATTTATGAAAATAATTCACCTAATACGTATATTGGTCAAGTAAAAGCTGTTGATCTAGATAATGGTTTAAATGGTGAAGTACAATATCGTTTAGATTCAATTCCATCTAATTTATTTTTAATAACTAAAGATGGTAAATTATATGTCAACGAAATGATTGATCGTGAAAAATTTGATGAATATAATTTTAATGTTATTGCATCTGATCGTGGTCAACCAATATCATTGTCATCTAAAGCAAAAATACATTTAAAAATTTATGAGTAAGTTAATTATTTTATGATAAAAAAACATAGAATAGTAGAATTGAGTGAACTCTGTATCAAAGTGAATATTAGAAATCGAACCGATTTTAAACAATAGAATGACTATGAGTAGAACAAATTATTTCGATATCTATTCAAACATTTTTTTCATAAAAAGTATTTGTATTTTTTTTTTGTACCAAAGAACGTCCAGTAGACTAATCGAAAAAAAATATTTTTACTTTGTTCGATTTCGAACACTTTGAACATACTGATAGAAGAATACCTTTGAACTCGTTTTGATCATTATTTATGATTTTACTCTACTAAAAATCAAATAATGAATAATTTTACTTATACAAATATTATTTGAATATTTTAGTGTTAATGATGAATGTCCAAAATTTTTGTTTCCAAATAATAATAATGATACGTTAATTATTGATCGTACGTATTGGCATATAAATGATTTTATTTGTGATATATTGGTAATAGATGGTGATC
Organism: Didymodactylos carnosus; assembly: GCA_905250885.1. Lineage (NCBI taxonomy): Eukaryota > Metazoa > Rotifera > Eurotatoria > Philodinida > Philodinidae > Didymodactylos > Didymodactylos carnosus. Next base: position 3,911 of record CAJNOQ010002711.1, on the reverse strand, counting down.
AAGCACATCATTCAAATTATGAATTAAATTTGATAACAGATCTAAATCAACTTGTTAATTATGAATATTTAAAAGATAAATTAAAATTTTCTAAATTTGATTCGGACAAATTTTATCTTGATGGTTCACGTTTATATTTTAATGTAACAGATGAGGTGAGAAATGGTACTAAAAGAATATTAAAACGTAGTTATTATCAAGATTTAAAAGAAGGTGTCTACTATTTGGCATTTAAAGTGATTGATAAAGGACGTAATGATTTTTTTGATGAAAAATTATTAAAATTAATTGTTATAAATAATTATCAAGATATACAAATGGTTGTAAAAAAATATGATTATTTGGGTAGTCATTTAAATAATCCACAAGTACGTGAAGCATATGAAAAAATGTTAAATGATAATATTAAAAAAAAGATATCAAATGATGAACAAAATCATTTATTATTAAATAGTTTACCAAATAAATTTATTACAATTATTGTTATCGTTGTTCTAAGTATTATATTAATTGGTATGACATTCATATTTATATCGTTATTAAGAAGAAATCGTTTAAGACGAAAAAAACATGATAAAATGTTGACAACAAGTAGTGATGGTGATCAACAACAGACAACATCATCGTTGACAGGATCAGCAACATCATCTTACGGTAATATTCTTCCATCATCATCATTACAGTCAGAACATTCATTATTATCGGCAATGTTTAAACAAAATCGTAGTTCATCGGATAAACGTCAAAGTTTAAGAGTTAGTAATTGTTATGATTTTGGAGATACAATGACGGCCACAACAGGCACTACATCTAATTCACCGACATCGTTACTATTACGAAATAAAGAAACAATACCAATGATAACATCGACAAATAATAACTATGATGCTTGTTGTCTATTAGAAAAATTAAATGAACAAGAAAATGATCAATCAGATGAACAACGACAAAAAGTAAGAAAAGAAAAATTTTGATAAATAAATAAAATATCATTATTGATTTATTTTATTTTATTTTAGATATATGCATCGTGGCTGCTAAATTCCACTGGATCAATGACTAAATCAGCCTCTGTATTTCCACATGATGTCAATACATTTCATTCTTTAACACGAATACCAGCTCCTACTACGACAACATCTACTAATATACCATTTAATAGTAATTCAAATTTATAATCATCATCATCTCGAATTTTAAATATGAATCAAGTGTGTTCATCTACAAGACAAAATCAAGACATTCCAAAAGAATTACTTCGACCTCATTATACGGTAGCCATTGTTGGTAGTGGAAATCAACAACCGGATTGTACTCGAGCTAGTTCTGATGATGGATTTTGTGGTTCAAGTGATATTTCTGATGATTGTCCAGAACAGCTGAGACCACGAACAATTTCAACAAATGCTTATTCACCAGTTAGTCCAAATTCTGTGCCTTATACACTAATGAAAGAGGGTATATTAGTAAAACAATCGAACAGTAATCTAGATCGTCTTTCAACAGTAACACAGACATCTCCATCGTATTCATCATTATTAAATCGTCTCGATAACACTAATTCTCATAATACTGTTGGTTCATTAGGACTAATAACAGAAAATTCGACTATCGATGAAAAAGATTTAAAATCTCGGCGTGTACGATTTAATCTCGAAACAGATCTAGATACAAAAAATACACCATTTATTTATTCACAAAATAGTCCGTATAATTGTTTTAAACAACATATTAATACAAATAGAACTATGTCTCAGTCTGATACAGTTGCTAATTATGCATTTGAACGTTTTGAAAAACTTTATATGACACGTGATGAAAGAAATAATGACAATACAAGAACATTACATCGACTGACTATGTTGCCCACATCGTACACTAATAAAATGTCACGTTCTGATGATGATACATCATCATCATCACATTCTAGTCTATTCAATAAAGTATCCACGTTTTCTTCTCCACTAAATGATTCTTATACTCAAAGTATTACCAATAATTATGAACCATCAACAGAAATGCAGAAAAATACATCATATAATTCTACTGTAGTATGATGATTTATTATTATAATTAAATATACTCAGGAAATCTTTTACTTGCTAGATAACAAAAATACAGTAGAAATTTTTTTTGATACAAGATAGAATAATTGTTTGTTCTATTAAAATAATTGATAAATGCGCAACTTATTTTGTTTTATTATAATGTGTATTTGTGTATTTTTGTATTATTTTGTTTTCGGTCATTTCTCAAATTAGTATGTTTTATATTTGCTTTTTATCAGACATTTTTTTAAAAAATAAATGCGATGAGTTGTGAAATATAAAACAGGAGAAAAATAGACTTTCAATGTTATATGAACAGAAAGAAAGCTGAAGTACTTTTATGTTTACGATAATTTTGTTCACTTATAGTTTATGTGTTCACAGAACTTTTCATTATTTATGAAAACTTTTAATCACTTTGTTTCTTTAATACAAATGTTCCCGGGTAGAAAAAAATAGATTTTACTTGAAAAATCAAGTTTTTCTGGAAAATTTGAATGGAGAATCCAGAAAGAACGGCGCTAATTCTGCACGTATAGTCCACGCAGAGGAATATTCGTTTGAGCCAGTCTGAAGTTTTGCTAGACTTTGCAAACTAATTCAAACTTATATATTATAAAAAAATATAATATTAGTTTTTGATGTTAAACATTATTTTTTCAAACGTTTTTTCGTGTCACTAAAACTAACGCTCTGGTTGTTAGAACAATGTATTGCAACATAGTTTCTCAAGTGCTGCATTTTGCTCTATTTGAGAAACAAGTTTTATTTCAAACTCATAATGACAATACTCATGAAGGAACTTTTCGAGGTGATAAGACGCTTTTTGCTCGGAATCTAGTGGATTGTAGGTTATCGACAATGCTGATTACGAATATGACCATGGGGATAGCCCATAGCCCTTCAAAGACTGTCCGTAAATTAATTTCTTCTTATTTTTGTAGTTTTGAGCTGACAATGAACATTTAGGACTTTTCTTGTAAATTCTATAACTTTGCAAAGAAAAGTCGTGTAAAGCTGGAGAATGTTTCATTTTAATCAGAAATTTGCGGGATACAATCATGCCTCATTGAGAAGAGTTCTTGTTATATTTTAGAGTTTCTGAAAAACTGGTTTTCTAGAAAACCGAGTCGTTGAAGGGCTAAGGGCTATCCCCGCGGTCATATTCGTAATCAGCATAGCCAATAACCTATAATTCACTAGATTCCGAGCAAAAAGCGTTTTATCACCTGGAGAGGTTTCCTCGTCAATTTTTTCCGTATTGTAAGACGTCTTCCGGGCAATTTTTATTTGTCGTTATGTTTCACCTAAACGGCTATTTTGAAAACGTTCAAGAAGTTCGTCAAGAACGAAGAGATATATGTCTCAGCTATTGTGCAGGAACTGTTTCATCATCCATTATTGTTGACATTGAACTGATTTTCCGTCTTAATATAAAAGAAAATTAGATTGTGACACTACGAGTTTGTCTATTTATTTTTCTTCCAAGGTAATTGTTTTTTTCGTCATCTGTCTTTCGCTAACTCGTTAGTCCTGATTTATAAAAAAAATGCGTCAACCGACGTTTGAGCGCCCGACATTTGAGCGCCGACATCTGAGCGCCCGACATTTGAGCGACCCCGACATTTGAGCGACCGACATTTGAGCGACTCCGACATTAGACACTTTTCAATATGACTTTTTGCCGATCAGGAAAGTCGAATGATTATTCACTTCGATAACGATGATCAGAACAATTTTTTTGTCGTTCGATTATGAACTGAATTATTTGGAGATCTGAGGGTGAGGCTGTGTAGAGTAAGGGTGGGTGAGGGTGAGGGTGAGAGTGAGCACTTGGTGCTGAACGGTCGTTATTACTCAAAT
>CAJNOQ010002710.1:0-22959 GCA_905250885.1 Didymodactylos carnosus | reverse complement strand
TTTCCAAAGTAACAAGCGAAAAAAATCGCCGATTAATCGTGCGATTAAACGCGATAAATCGCATGATTAATCGGCGATTTTTTTCGCTTGTTACTTTGGAAACCCAGCAGAAAAATCGCGCTTAATCACCATTTTGAGTCAAAATCGCGATTAATCGGCAAAAGTTAGGCGATTTCGTCGACATGGGTGATCACCTCGTTCCAAAGCTTTCTACAATCTTTACTTAAGAAATGCTGGAATATCCTGAAAAGTTTTAACGTCGAAGGTGGAGGTGAAAAACTTTTGAAAATCTTAATTATTAATCGAAGTCAACTTTTCAGTGTGTATCGGTCAATGAGTTATTAACTCCCTCTTTGACTTCTGTTGATCAGAAAAATGAGTTATCATGTATTATTGAGTAAAAGATGGAACAAACATTAACTAATCAAATCTGTATCAAAACTTTAACGTGCAACCGTGTTAGTACACATATGCATCTCCATTCTTCTTTCACCAAGTCAACCAATGGGAAACCATAAGTTTAGAAGCTAGAAAAAGAAATAAATAAACAACCTAATCTAACATAACAAAATCACAAATTAAATGCGGTTTGAGTTTAAAACTATTGTATCCTCTTCTGATGTTGGTCTTATGCACAGAATCAATTTAAACAGATTAAAGATTATGGCGTCTTTTATGTTACGAACCCATCACTGCAGTTTTTTGTAGTATTCAAAAGTTTCACATTTTCTATTCGTTTATTGTGTTCGGTGCTAAATGCCTATCTGTTCTAATCGCTGTTTCTATTGATTTTTGCTAGAAAAAGAACAACCTATCAATGGGAAATAATATCACAAAAAATCAGTTCACCGCTGCTACATAAGACACTTTTCTCAATATAAAATGATCAGAAATTATTTAATGAATTTAAAACTGAAATTTCCGGTACTTCTACAGATCGATCACACACTCACACTCACACTCCACACACACCACAGTAGGGGGTGTGATCGATCTGTAGAAGAACCAAATTTCCTATATTGAAGAAACGAATTCTTGAAACAAAATACTTTCTCATATTGTAAAGTAGCAAAGTAGTTGTCGTAATTATCGTCTTCAGCAATAAAGCTATGAAGTAAACTTAACTTCAATCTGTGCTTTTTTTAATCTCAAATAGACAAATGTTAACTCTAAAGATTAAGTGTCCAATCGAATATGAACTTGTTACATGTGACAAAGAAAAAATAATTATCGCTTTTTTTCCATTCTACTTTAAGATAAAAAAACCGTTGTAAAGCAAATGGCCAATTTTCTAGCCTTAGGTCACCTTCGTCGTTGTTTTAGTACATCGGCACGTCTTTATCAAGGTATGGTGCAAGCACCCATACAGGTTTTTGGCTTAGAAGGTCGTTATGCAAGTGCCCTGTATTCAGCTGCTTCAAAACAAAAACAACTGGATGTTGTTGATAAAGATTTTCAAAAATTAGATAAATTATTGAAATCCGATACACACTTGAAGGATTTATTTCGTAATCCAATATTAACCAGAGAACAACGTAAGTTAATAAACGAAACAGAATCCTTTATGAAGCTATTTTATGTACGGAAAAGTATCCACATTCAAAGACAAAAAGGAATAAAGCTATCACTTATTTTTTGTTTGTTTAACTGCAGGTAAATCCATGGTGAATGAACTTTCCATAACAGAAAAGCTCTCGGATATTACTAAATCCACATTAGAGTTAATAATCGATAATAATCGTGAAAAACGTTTGAGTAAGTTTATTCAAGTGATGAATCGTCTAATGGCTTCACATCGTGGTGAATTGTCATGTCGTGTTACTACGGCCAAAGAATTGGATGATCGAACACGTAAAGAATTGGATTCAGTATTGCAAACATTTGCACAAAAAGGTGAAAAATTAAACGTGGAAACATTCGTAAATCCTGAAATTATGGGTGGTATGATCGTGGAAGTTGGTGATAGGTATATTGATATGAGTATACAAACAAAAATAAAACAATACACAGATATATTAGAAACAAATATATAGAGAAAAAAACACAATGAACAGTGATTATTTGCTTTGTTTCATAGATCAGACTTATCAACACATACATTTTTATTTTATTTTGTAGTTCATGCAACTCCTGTCTCTCAATTTTTTTTCTTTAAATAAAATTTTTCTAAACATAGTTTGCTTTTTCACTGCACTTAACGAGAACATAAGAGAAAATGAGAATATATGTTCAAGAAAAAGACATGATTTTCTTTTATGTCTACATCTATTTTAGATCAACTATGTTACGTTTAAATACAAAATTTCTTCAAAATACAGCGTCTTGCCTATGGAATACCATACGTATGTATTATTTCTCGTATTTCAATGAATAAGAGTATGAATACGTGTACTTATACTTTTATAGGTTAGAAAACGTATTTATATTTAATTGTATCTGTTAAAAGTACATTTCAAGTGTACTTCGATCTCTTCATACGGAGTTGAAACTGCCTCGAGAAAACTAAACTGGACTAGCTAGCTAAATAGTTTGGATAAACTGGAAAAATAGCGATCGATTCAGTCGGAATAGTCAGCCGTCTAAAAGATGAATTGCTATTACTTTTAAAAAAAATAAAATTTACAAATTTATAAAAAGTTCACAAAAAGGTGTGTCGAATTTTTGTGCCTATAAATCAGAAATTTATTTTTCATTAATATTTTTTATTTTTTATTTGACTAAAGCATACTAAAAAATTGAAAAACATTTTCTGAGATAGACTGATTCATCTGATTCCAGTTCTGTTTTCAAGCCCTTTTTTGCAGTTTTAAATATTTTCTTAAGTATTTAAAGTCATACTTTTCTAAGCACTTTCCAATAGTGATTACCGCGAGATATTGTAGACTCATATCAGTTATACTGTGAACTGATAGAGTCGAGTTACGTTGGATTATAATAGTATTTTTGAAAAAGTACTTTCACTTACTCAGAGAATACTTGAAAAAATTGATAGTACTGTCTGTATCTGTACTTGTCCTTGCTTCTTCATCGTATTTTTATGTTTTAGAACGTTCAATGTTTATTCAAACTCAAGATACACCAAATCCGAATAGTTTAAAATTTTTGCCCGGTAAACAAGTGCTTGACTCTGGTACAAAAGATTTTCCTACAATACAATCGGCTTATTGTTCTCCATTAGCAAAGTAAATCCTTTCCAATAGATATATTCAAAAGATAAAGAAATTTTTACTACTTTTTAGACAGTTATTTCGTATCGAAGGTATTAAATCGATATTTTTTGGTAATGATTTTATCACTGTTACAAAACAACATGATGATATTGAATGGCAAACAATTAAACCAGAAATCTATGCAACAATTATGGATTTTTATTCTACAAATTTACCCATTATCAATGAAGATGAACAACAACCCGAAAGTAGTAAGTTGAGAAAGGTATGTTAGGTAGAAATTGAGGATGGCAAGAGAGGAGAGGTACTAAGTTGTTTGGTGTCATCAACAAGCATATTTTGATCATAAATTGTATGCTGACGTCGAAATCAATAATTACGAATGCTCGATTGACTGTTCTATAACTAGGCTTGTTTACCGTGATCGAACGTTTGTACGAGTAGTTAATTTACATGGAATAAATGACTACCACAGGGTCAAGAGATTCTTTTTTCGATTCTAATGTTTTACTTGTCGTAAACGGGTTATGTAGTATACTTTTGGGGGAAATATCCTTGAGAGTCCATACTTAACAACTTAATTTGCGTTTAGGCATACTACCCGAAGATGATGAGACAACAGCAATGATAAAAGAATTATTAGATACAAGAATTCGTCCTACTGTGCAAGAAGATGGTGGTGATGTAACATTTGTGGTACGTTTTTATCTTGTTGTTTTAATATTTTTTTTTCAACTGTAAGGCTTACAATTTGGCATACATAGTTTGTGCGTGATGCAATGAGTCCTCATTCGTTTCATCGTTTCTATTTGTTTAGGATTATGTAGATGGTATTGTTAGATTGAAACTACAAGGTGCGTGTTCATCATGTCCAAGTTCAATTATAACATTGAAAAGTGGTATTCAGAACATGTTACAGTTTTATATTCCAGAAGTAAAAGGTGTCGAGCAGGTAAATCAGTTTTCTAGAGTTTCACTCATTGTTTTATTTGTTTACACTTGTTTTTGTTGGATATTTTAGGCAGAAGACATCGTTGATAAAAGAAGTAAAAAAGTGTTTGAAGAATTTGAGCAAGAGTTGGAAGAACAAGCACATACAATGGATAATAAACTAGAGGAAAAAAAACAAAATGCTTAGTACGATGAGCGTTTTGTGTTTTGTGTACAGGCTGTTTATTTATTAAATTTTTAATTATTTTTCATGTTCTATTTTTCTTTTATCCTTGCAACAAAAAGAGATAATCTCTCTAAACTATGTTTTCGGTATGTACATCCTTGTTCTGCAGTAAAAACTCACGATAAGGATTTATTTGTAAACTAAATGGATATTTTGTAATGAAATTGTTTCAACAAATGCATGTACGATAGTACAGAAGATAATTTAATAGAATACCATATTGTACCTGTTCTTCCGATTATAGCTGATAGAAAACAAAGTAGTGCAACACCTCAGTTCTATTCGTCTTAATTGTATACCACAACTTAAGAAAATAAATGAAGCTTTTATAGAAGCTCATAGTTAATTGTCAGAATAAATCGTGTTTACTCATAGTCTACTTTTATACATAAACTTATACATTTTGAGAGAATAAAAAAACGGAAAATGAGATTTAGTCATTTAAATGTTTTATTAACAAAGTCGTTCATCTATACTTCTACTTTCTTGTAGATTCTCTTAAATATTTTTATATTTATTACTCGTTCTTCGGAGAGGTTATGGAGAATCCTCGACATTATCCTGACGTTGTTAGTCGATCCACAAGTTCTAGTAAGTAAGAAGTAGAATATATGAGGTTATAGAGTGTATCATAATGTTGATCGTCGTGATGCTTATAGATTCGAAACAAGCAGCCAGTAACTATGCGGCAGGACTTCGAATAGCCAGGTATGTAACTACATTTTCTGTTCTTTACAAAACAATACTGCACGCTGCTTTTAGTTTTTTGTTTTAGTCTTTTTTCTGAATATGTTTTATTATATCCACTTGATGTACTAAGACGTCAGACTCAGGTAAAATAACAAGTGACATAGAAATCATTAGAGTTGCTAATAGTGTACACATTATTCTCTTAGATTAACAATGAAGCAATGAAATATCATCTTACACCTGTTACTGTTTTTCCAGTATTATTCAAAATCTCAGCTCAAGTATTCTTATTTTGTTCTTTCTCTTAAATTTATTGTTAAAAGCTTAATTTTCATAGGGTCCAGCTAGTCAATGGAAAGGGATCTTAAGTTCACTTGCCTATCACGGTCTAGTCATTGCAACAGATAATTTTATACAAGAAATTCTACCTGCTAAAAAGTAAGTCTAACTTTCATTTATTTGTAAATTGAGTTAAATTTTTTTGTTTTCGTTTTAGAACTAAAGATAGTCGTACAAGTAAAATTCGCCGGATTATACGCGACGTACTTGTTCGAACGTAAGTTTTTGCAGTGTCAACTATATGATTATATTCTTTTTTCTTCTAAACGGTGTATTCTCTTATTTAGAGTTGCTTATGCTATTGTATCGCCTATTTACTATGTAATGATTATCGAAAGTGTACAGGTATTTCTCTGATGGACCATTCATGTCATTCTTTTCAATCTATTATTTTGTATATATTTAGAGTATAAGTGCATCAGATGGAAATATGCTTGATGGTTTACGTGATACATTAATTCGTTTTATTCCGATGACTAATCCATCACGAGCTAAAATGTTACCAATATGGAAAATATTACTTCCATCAATTGGTCTAATGACTGGACGTTATTTATGTCAAAAAATTTTATATAAAATTATTTTACCAACATTAAATGCTATTCAAGAAACAGATAGATATAGAAAAATAAAACAACGACGAATGGCACATGTAATATGAATAATTTCTTATCAGTTTCTTAACTAATTTGGTTATTATTGTTTTAGTTATCGATTGATGAAGATTATGAATTGGAAGAAAATGTTCTTCTGTTTGAAACGACATATGCATCGATCATTGCTCGTGTTGCATCAGCATTTTTATCACAAGCTATATTTTATCCAATTGAAACTGTTGTTCATCGTCTTCATGTGCAAGGTGTTCGTGCAATTATCGATAATACAGATACGGGCGTCGGTGTATTGCCAATTAATTCAAGTTATTCTGGTTTCATGAATTGTTTAAGATCAATCGAAGAAACAGAAGGCAGTTCAGGACTTTACAAAGGTTTTGGTTGTATTTTATTGAAATTTTCGTTTTTATACGGTGGCATGTTATTGGCACATGGCGTAGCTAAAAAATTTATTCAACCGACATCATCCCCTATTCAATCACCAATGACCCAATCACCTCCAAATTGGAAACAAACACCATTAACCACAGCAGATTCAGAGGCAACAAGAAGATGGTAGACTTTAGTTGCATGAATGATTTCTCCTCGGCTTCTAAAGTCAGTTTCGTATCTCCGTTCTTTTTCTGATAAACAAATTTTTTATTTAATGTTAAAAAATTCAATAAAAATAAAATTCATCGATGTCGTAAAAATACACCAAAAATATTTTTTAAGAGTAAAATGGCTAAGAGTAATAAGTTGAACAAAATTTAAATCATGAAATATTTAGACTCACGAGGGAAAGCTACCAACTGTCCAATCGCTTTTGAGACGAAACCTAGTGAATTATAGATTATCGACTATGCTGATTCCGAATATGACCATGGCAGCTGCCCATAGATCTCTGAAGATCCGGTTTTGGGAAAACCAGTTTTTCAGAAATTCTAGAAAATAAGCAAAATCTTTCTTTATGAGGCCTGATTGTAGCCTGCACATTTCTGATTAAAATGAGACACCTCCCAGCTCTACATGAGTTTTCTTTACAAAGTTATAGAAAGAAAGCCCTAAGTTAATTTTTTCCTTATTTCTGTAGCTTTGAGCTGACAATGAACATTTAGGGCTCTTCTTGTAAATTCTATAACTTTGCAAAGAAAACTCATGTAGAGCTGGGAGATGTCTCATTTTAATCAGAAGTGTGCAGGCTACAATCACGCCTCATTAAGAAGGGTTTTGGTTATTTTTTAGAGTTTCTGAAAAACTGGTTTTCCAAAAACAGGATCTCCAGAGATCTATGGGCAGCTGCCATGGTCATATTCGGAGTCATCATAGTCAATAACCTATAATTCACTAGGTTTCGTCTCAAAAGCGATTGGACAGTTGGTGACCTTCCCTCATCAGATGTGCAGAATCACTTCGTAAGTTTGGAAATTTTCTACAGTTTGAAATATTCGTATGAGTTTTTTTATTTTCTATGCCTTTTATGAATAGAGAAGAGGATAGGATTCTATTCCACTTGCACTCAATTATGTCATTATTACGTGCAACGTGTTTTATGAAACCAATGGTAAACTATAGATTTCCAATAGTGCATAAATATTTGTTGGACAATGCACCATAGATAATTAGATTAATTGTGACCTTTCTCAATGTTTTCTATTTCGATAACGACATTACGGGTGCAGTCGTTCTCTTTTTTTTTTAGTTTCTGGAATATAGTGAAGGGGTCATTGAATAGACTTGAAATTTTTTAGAAGAACTAGAAATACGAAAAAGATTGGTTCTTCACATAGGTTTCGTTTTTACTATAGCGTGAAAAGAAAGATAAAAATGTTACCAAAGAAACACATCTGTGAAAACACTATTTTTAGGTATCTCTAATAAAATTTTTGGAATGTGATAATGGTTGACGATGAAAAACTTGTTTTCTCAAAAAATTCATGGAAGACTTGTTTAGATACTTCTGAGCAAAAACACATCGATTTTCTTTTTTCGAATTTCTAGCTCTGATACAAATTTCAAGTTTATTCGATGCTTCCTTCACTATATTTCAGAAACTGAAAAAAAGAGCGAGTGTACCCTTGAAGTAGACAAGATCAAGATTGTAATGCGAATTAGAAATGTAACAATTGAATGTAACAAATCATGAATACATTTAAGCTGAATGCATAACACATAGAATATGACCGATAGATCAATGTAAATACTAAGCCAACATATGAATATGATGATTGATGGTATAGATGTTGTATTTGACAGTTAATATACCATCTTTTCAAAACACGATAATATGTATCGTTCGACTGATTCCAAGAATGTGAAGTCACGTATACTACTTGTAAGTTGAAATAAAACTATAAAACAAATACTCGCGTGACAATATTTACATATCACTTAAAAGGTTCCAATATTGATTATTTGGTGTGTAGAACAATAGTTTTATTCTACCATTAGTGATTTCTTCATTTAATAAATGTACAATTTCATGTTAGTCATAGTAACAGCTTCTAGTTTTACCACTTGAATGATGCTAATCGCGCTTCAAAAGAACTTGTTATCACAGTTCCTATATCAAAATTAACAACTAAAATTTCATAAAATTATGAAAGTGCCGTTCCTGGATGATAATCAAGCAGACATGATAAGTATTGTGTATACGTGCATTGGCACAGTATTGTCAAGATTGTGTGATGAGGAAATCTAGAGCAGTGAACATGATATAACTCTCGTTTCCCTGAGATAAAAATACTCGTCTCGAATAAGTCATAGTTAAAATCTTTGAATAACTCGAGTGAGTTCTAAGCTTATCTTTTTCTTTTCTTTTCTTTTCGTCATACATGCATATGACATACTGGAATAATTTTTTTTTGTAAAACTATATAACCAAAAAAGTGACGTTGTAGATTATTATTTGATTAAAAACAATTTTTAACAATGATATAGAGTACTCTGGAGTAAAAAGACATACCTTCTGAACTTTTCACCGGTATTTTTCCGATTTCTTAATCGTTTTTGATTGAAAAAACTTGCTATTGAACATTGAACATTTAAGACGCAAGATTTTGTTTCAAATAACAATCTTATAGAATGGACGTCCTCCTTCAAAATCGACATGATTTTTTTGTGAAACTTTGTCGTTTTCCAAGTTGTTAGCAAGACATGTTGGTTAAATCTCATCCTATTTGCCAGTAAATATGAGCATAATATTTTCTCCGACACTCGACAGTTATAAAAGCTTGAACAATTAGATGATGAATTTGAACATGATGTTGAAATTGGCTTTTCAGAGGTGATAGAGGTTTCTTTTTACGAAAATTTCGATGAATATCTCTATTTTCTGTCCAAAATAATCTTTTTCATACTATTACATTTTCTTCGAACTTATAAGTAAGATATTGACACAACTGCAATCTTATGAAGTTAGTCTATCGTACAAAGCTACATGAGTCAAGTTATTTGCATTGGATGACTCAAAGTTGCTCAATTATGTGAACATAGTGTTAGATATTTTGCATGGATCCCACCATTTGTTTGAAGAAATAGCAAATATGTCATCCAATGCAATAAAACAGATTGTTTACAAAATTATTAAGAAAATACTTCTTCTCTTCTCATTTACATACAGGTGACAAATCAGTGGTATCTATATTCATTTGATTGTTCTCTTCTCTATGGGTATGTTCTCATTATTTAACAATGAGGAAACACTTTCTTTCATGAGATTACATGATAGATTTTTTTTAAACTAAATTCGTCAATTTCAGCACTTATTAACATTTTTGTTTGGACTTTGTTTTTCTTTATTTTGAAAAATCAAGAAAAATGTTAAAGACCAATGAAAGTTTGAATTCATTATATTGTCAATGGATAAAATCTTCTATTTTAGATTTTTAATTTTCTACATGTCTCAAGATTCTCCACTGTTAGAAACTTTACAAAATCAAAAAACTAAAGTAAAAAGAATCACTGACGATGATTCACTATTCCCATTTATTCAAAGTTATGTAAATGAAAAAAACGACCTAAATAATTGGAAGTCGGCTTTAATAAATAAAACAAATTTGATACACAAAGAAACACTATCAGAATTAGAAGTGTCGTATGAAGAATTAAATGTATTTCGTAATTCAATAATATCAATATTAGATAATCTATCAATGGCAATTGTTGAAAATGTCACCATCGATGAAATAAATCAAATTTAAGAAAAATTAGATAAAATTAATAGAGAAATTCAACTATTGGAAACGTTAAGATTTCGAATCGATTATAAACAAGTGAAAATGAATGATGAATTAAAATTATTGAAAATAAGAGGTAAAAAATAAAACATTACAATCTAAATGTAAATTAGTCTAGTTATCGAGGGGGAAGGGGGCACAGTGTGCATTTTTCCGTAGACCAGGCGGACATTTGCTATAGAAGCAGTCGAAAGTCTATAAACATAGCAAATATCAAAATTCTTAGCCTGAATTGTGACTCTATGCTTCGACTTTAGCGTTTCATTAGATCCAACAAGTTTTTTCTCACAAAATCGCACATCATTAGATGTAGTTTCTTGCGCTGATTCTGGCTATGTCATTTTTATGGAATACAAATATAGGAAAAACTTCTATTTTTTTTTCTCAACAATCTCCAACGCAAGTTACGAACTATTTTTAACCTTTTATATACTAAAAATGCCGTGGAGATTCATAATTTACAGCTCATTTGCTTACGAGAGTCTTCATTTTTGGGTAAGCTTTCATTTTTCACCGATATCACTAATTACAGGTTAATTTTTGTGTAGCTGTTTTTTTCCATACTCCATGAACTTTTTAATAAAATTTTTTATGCTATCGAATAGAGCATGTCTTGAAGTATATTGTTCACTATCTGAATCGTTTAAAAATCGATTTTGATTTTTTCAACCAATGTCCGCCTGAATGCACACTGTGGGAAGGGGGGCGGGAGAAAAAAATGTCATAGTACAGTGAGCAAAATGAGTTTTCAGAAGATAATTGCAGCATCTTCATGAAACTACAATTTTAAAAACTTATCGACGCATACTTTACTGATCGATCATTTTTAGACTTTTCTCCTGAGCCAATACGTTTATTAATTTCAAATAAATGTGTTTCTAAATTGAAGAATCATGTTGAAAAAATAGAAGAAGGTGAATGGGGAATGTGTAGTAACGATTTCAAATATTGATGTTTTAACGATAGATTATATTATTAATAATGAATTATGTTTACTCGTTCATTATTCTCTTATACCATCATTGATTGGTAAATTAGATTCTAATTTAAAACAATTAATAGAAAAATATCAACTTCAAACGATTAAAACTTATCCAAACTGTTTACCAAAATCAACGGAGAAAATTTTGTTGTTTAGAGGTGAACCAGAAAATATTTTAGCTTGTTTAAAAGAGATTTATTCATTGTTGTGTCATAAAGGAGAAAATGAAATTATCTTATATAATCCAAATAATTATAATGAAAAATTAGACTATGGAGAACTTTTTACAATAAATACTGAACAACAACAAAAATCTACAGTAGTGACAAAACCAAATTCTATTTGTGAGTATTGTTTCGTCAAACGGTGGCATCACACTCATAATTAGATATATACTGAATACCGAAAATACCGAATTTTTTGGATTTTTCCATCTGAAATGAAATAGTTTAGCGTCTTGGACACGCAGAAAGAATCAGAGACACGAGCTTTGTTTGCTTTCTAAAGTCAAATTTTTCCTTTATTTTCTATCTGCACATGTTCAGAATATACAGCTGATTGTTTTTTGTGTTTTGGCTGTCCATGATGCTAAAATATTTCATTTTAAATAAAAAAATTCCAAAAAAGTCGGTATTTTTGGTATCGGTATTTCGGTATGGATACCGATACCGGTGTATGCCTACTCATAATTCCTGTAGAAACTAAGTTAACTTATTTTAGCTACGATTGTGTCTCACACTAACTTCAAAGAATCAGATGAGAAAAAAAGTTTTACGAAGATAATATTTATCGTCGTCAATTATCGTACGATTATAATGTAATTAAAATGTACATGATTAGTAATAAAGAAGCAGGTTGTGTTATCGGATGTAATGCATCAAACATTAAACAGATAAAAGAACAAACAGGTGCTTATGTTTGTGTGGATAAGGCAACAAATAAACGAATGAATCGACCCTTATTTATTAAAGGTACAAAAGAACAAGTACAAAATGCATGTAAAATACTTGCAACATTATTACAAAAAAATGAAAAATGGTTTACTAAAAATGAAATTAGACATTGAGAAATATTTTAAAAATATTAAGAATCCATACACCTTTTTCTCGTTTTGAAATTTTAAACAAATTTCTTGTCTATTACCGATAATAAAATATGAACGTATTTATTTTAAAAAATAACAACAAATTCAAAGCTATTAAAAATCCAGTGGCATTTCCAGTGAAATATCTTTAACGACGCTCTGGCTGATCATTTTTTCTCAAAATTAAATTAAAGAGATAGATGTGTCCTCTGTCACTAAGTAGATGAATAATTAACACGAACAATGAGACTAATATAACGTAGGTCACACTGTTTTCTTTATATTTCTGTACAGTTTGCTTTTTTTCTACTTTTAAGATTTTTAATGAATACATTTTAATATAAAGATGTGATGCCGGTATGAATTGAATCACTGACTTTTATTCTTTTAAACATAGGAAAATCTACTCACTCTAAGGAAAATGCACATCAATTTAACAATACTGACGACGGGTGTAGTTTTTCTAACTTGATTTTGTGCAGAAAATGTGATTTACAAAGATAGCGTATTTTTTAAAAAATAGTAGCCGCTTTAAAAAATTTTTCGTCATATTCTGACACTTTGTATCTATCAGAGATTTTTTAGTCCTATATATACACCGATTCAGCGGTTACGCCTCAGAGATACTTTTTTTGTAAACTCACACTCAGTTTTTAATATCCCCTCTGATATTGTTTGATCTTACAAAGCCAATTAGAACAAATTTGTACCTCTTTGGGGAGTTTCGGATTCAGCTCAAAAAACATGTTTCGTTAAAAACTGATGGAAATGTCTGAATGATGGATGCAAAAAGGTCTATTCTGTTGGAAAATGCTTACCCAAGGATCAGTAGGCCATGGGCCAATAGATAATTTTTTCGTGCTTTACCCAAGGCTTACCTTGCTTTTTGTAGCCAAAGGCGTCTGCTTCTACAACATGCATTTTTGCAAAGCTATCCTAGTCGAGACTCCCGATAAAATTTCCATGAAACTCCTTACGGGATCCCGTACGAAGTCGAGTGGGGCTTTTAAAGGACTCCTGTGGGACTAAAGAGTGTTCAGAGCCCCGCGGAAGTCATGAGAAGTCCCTTAAAAGTCTCACCCAACTCCCTAGTGGTTCCCGTGATAGGGGTCGTGAAGGAGTTTTGTCGAGAGTTCCAACTAGGGCCTCGCCCACTTGAAAAATAAGGCTTTGCCCTTTTTATATAAGCGTTCGAGAGGTTGTCAATTTCGAGTCCTCACCTTACACCTCGGGCGAAGTTTTTATCGCATGATTCCTGAACATCTCTGTTCGGGGGCTCGCTATCTAGCAGAAATCCAACGCCTTAAAATTGATGATCCGACGAATGTTTATATCAAGAGATTGAAGTCTCATTTTTCGGGTGGTCGAACTCCTGCCATACTCTTGGACAACTTTTCTGGTCTTCATGGATATGTATGAAGTACATGATACAAGCTCATATTTTGAAGAAGGCAGAGATGGCATAAAATAAAGTCCGTTTTTTGACGTGATAATAGAAATACAAATTAAAGTACATTAGTGGATGAGAATCAGCTTTTTATGCTTTATAAAACTCTGTAATTGTGTGTGTTTACAGTTATGAATTGTGCTGAACAAATATTCTTACAATAATTAATGAATGTTTTTCAGGTTTTTAGTTGTCAAATTTCATAATTATATTAGATTCATAATTAGTGTGAAAAATTGCATTGAATGACATATGTGACAAACAATTTTCAAACAAAAATAAACATCCGAACATTGTTTTGCTATTGATTTTCGGGAAAACTTTACTCTTTAGAAAACTTAGTCTAAAACAATTTTAAATAACAAGATACGATCTGAAATGTTCTATTTTCTGTTTATGATAGTTCTGAGTCAAGTATTAAATGTCAAAGTGTTGAAATCTCTAGACGACTATAATAGCGATACAATGACACTAAATAACTTGCCGAATGTTTTCTGTCTTGATTCAATAATATTTAGGTTCCAAAATGCTGATGATTGGTAGCCATCGAACGGATGCGATTTCTCCAAATAATAATATATGTATTACTGATAAGAAGTCAATTTGTAATGAGTTACTATTGCGTATGATATTCTCATTGCAACTATCACATGGTATCTGTCTTTATATTGTGAATGACAGACGAACATGTTTTATCTTGTTCTAACAGTTTATAATATAACATATAAGAAAGAAATGTTATGATTATACGTGACAAACTTCGAACAGTGATGCACATATATTTCTCACATAAACGAACTCTTTACTAATTATCACATATTAATGGACCTTTTTATATATGAAAAAAGGAAACTATTCAATAACATTGATATTTTACTGTACAGAATGGTATATATTTTGTTTTCTTGTTTCTTTTTCATATGTTAGAATAGATCAAATTCCGTACACATTGTATTATCTCGAACAAAACCTAACATTTAAATCTATACAATGAGCTGATTTACTCTAGCATCTTATAAACAGAATTATTTTTTTATAAATTTTGATCACATTTCATTTTAAAAAAAACTTATAAAACTAATTGCACTTCTACAATTCAATAGCATTTGCATTTGTTAATAATTGTTTTAATTCACCTTTATTTTCCAACATTTGAGTATCATCTCCACCACCAATACATTTTCCATTAATAAATACTCGTGGTACTGTTCGTGCACCGGTCATCTCTTGTAATACATTTTGATATAAATCTCCATCTTCAACTTGATCTAATTCAACTATTTTATAATTTTTTAATTTATATTTTGATAAAACATTTTTTGCTTTCATTGAATATGGACAATATGTTTTTGAAAATACCACAACACTATTAGTAGCAATATATTTTTTGATTGTTTCAGCAATAAGTAAACTATTTGATGATGATAATGATGCTTGTTTTCCACCCATTTGATTATTATTATCCTCGTCGAGTATTTTTTTCTCTATCGTTGATGGTGCTGCTGATGATGATGGTAGAGTATATAAATGTCTGTTGATATACAAAAAACAGAAACAAAATAAGGACAATATGATCCACGCAAAATGTTTAACGCGAAGCATCGAAGTCACTTAATTAGTCCTATTAAAACAAAGGGAAAGGTTGAGAAGAAAAAAAAAACACACGAACGATCTAAAACAGACAAAACATTTTTGTTGAATTATTATTCTAAATGTCTACTCGTTTTGCTTCTTTTAAATTATGTATCAAGCAGGGATCTCAGATCGTCTAATTTTGAAAGAAAAATTCTGATTTTTGAACTCTTTTTCTGCCTTATTTCTGCTTTTTTATATCACAACACGAACGTTTTTCTGATTTTGAAATTTTATCCTCTGGTATCCAACTAGTCGTGGAATTATTACTAGAACAAACTAAATCATAATCAAGTTGATAGAATCTCCTGTTGCTCATTTGTAAACTCATTCATCGTACATACACTCATATCTCTTAACTGATAGAATAAAACAAATTTGTTGATAATAAACATTGAGTCATACGATTACTTGACTCATCATTTTATCATATGAAGTTAAAAAGAATTTTACACAAAATAAAGCAGACAGCGTGAATTCGATTTTCTGTAGCTTGTATACGTTTGAGTGCTACTGTTTCATTAGTAAACAAGACTATATATTCCGTTTTTGATTTGAATATGATGAAAAATAGTCAACTATATCTATTTGACTTTTATTTATTTAAACTGGTTCCAAAACCAGCACAACAAAAACAAAACATATTTTCCATTTGTTCTTTGAATATTTCACACACAAAAAGCAAAAAAAAAAAAATATACAAGAAAAACAGATAAAATACAAAATCATTCCATTCATTCATGCACGCATCAGAATAAAAAAAAGTTAGACATACAACTATCCAAATATATAAAAACAAAAGCAAATGGCAGATATTATTGATTTTTATTTATAGATAGATATAGGTAATAAACTGAAATCTGTCTGATATGGATGCGTACAAAGAAAAGAAAAGAGTATATCATAGAACAATTTTCTCCTCCTTTTGAAGTGTATGTATATATATATTATGGATAAATGCTCTCTCTCTCAGTCGCAATGACGAAAGACGAAAAAACAAAAAATTGAGACAAATATAAAGAAGATTTGTTCGATTCAATTTTGTTGAAATAATTTATGAATGTTTTTGACTAGATTAAAAGCGATATAACAAAAGAGGATGTTTAAAGCAAGAACATTCTATGTGTGTGTGTGTGTGTATGTGTGTATGAGATCCGATTTGAGAGAGAGAGAGAGCGAAATATGAAGAAAAAAGTGTATTCTGATAATCTTCACCATGGGTAAGTCTGTTTGATAACCCTATAATAGAGAACAACTTCTCTATTCGATGAATTTAATATTCTATTAATTTCCTATGTATAGTATTTGATGCGAGTTGACCAACTGTCACGAAATATGTGAACAAAATTATACTGTCCGTTTTTTTGTTTCAGACGCATAAAAAATTGATTCACCATAAACAGATTGTTGTACAATATAACAGAAATATGAGTATGTAATGAAAAATCAGATGTAATTAAAAAGTATTTTTTCTGATAAAAACAGAAGTTAATTTTGTTGGACATGGAAATCTCGATTCTTACTTAACTAAGACAATTTTAGTTCTAATCGGATGAGAGTGAGCTGTTACTATTAAATGTTTAAAGAAAAGGGGGAAAACACGCATGGATACAGCAGTGTAATTGTCGAATTACTATCTCTTTTCCATAATATGAACTTATTTGTATGTGTATGCATTCTCATCTGATAGTTTCTGTCGTTTTCCCATCCTTTGAACAAACAACGTCACAAAAAAAAAGAAAGAAAGAGAAAGAGAGAAAATGTACAAAAAAAAAACAAAAAATGTTATCCAAAATAGTCGACAATAACAACAAAAAGAAGAAAGTTACAAATACGTACAAGGTAAGAATAATAATTATTTGTTTAGAAAAAAACGAAATTCAAAAGGAATTTTTTTTTTTATTTTAAATAAAAACACAAGCGCAGCAGTGAAACAAAAAACAATCACGGATTGTTTGCCAATAAAACAAGAGAAAAGAGATAACTTTAGTTGAGAGCAAAACGACTTTTATTCGATAAAACTAGAACAACAATAGAATAAATGATAGTTCAATATATAACAGAGTATTGTCTTTAATCGTTACCTCTTTTATTTATGATAGATTATGCTTCAGTATCATCTCCATCGTGTCCTTTCAGTCGTATACGTGCAAATTCTTCAAATATAAAGTCATCATCTTGACCACCACTTTCATAACTAAATTATAGAAGAAAAAATACAACATATTTAATTCATTGTTTTATAACCTTTGTCCAGATTGTTTCAGAATAAAATGTGGGAGAAAACAAATTTTCTACTATTTTTGGTTTAGAGAGCAATAGACGATGTTTTATTTACTGAGAACTATTACATTTCAATGCTATTACCATAAACAAAGATATTTGTCTTACTTTGTATCTAATTGTATTAGATTATGATCGACAGGTATATCATTATTAGTATCGCCGGTTTCATGATGATTCGGAGATGTTGAATATTCGATCTGACGTGACGGTGGTGGAGTAGGAGGCGGTTTGGGATGTGTCAGAGTAAATGGTAGTTCAACAGCCAGATCACTATAGAATAGAGAAAAACAAAATATTTTCTATATACTATACAGATTATTAATAGTTTCATACATACCCTCCCATGGCCACAATAACTTTCACTTTTACTTTATACTGAACAATAATGCCTAAATTTTCTTTTTGTGTTGCATTCCGAATGCTATAAATAAAAATAAAATAAAAAAGGAGAATAATGTGTATAAATGATATATAATTCAATAATGTTAACATACATTGTTGATGATGCTAAATTTGTATCTTCATGTTTTAATTTTCCATCTAATGCTAAACCTCGTTTATCTTTATTATTAGCTAATAATGGTATTAGTGAATAAACTTTTGTTAAATTTGTACACGGTGTAATCGGAAAACCTTCACTAAAAATAAAAAAAATATTATTAATTAATTAAGAACGAACAAATATGTTTTTTGCATTCTAAACAGTACACTATACTAAACAACAAAACAAATAATCGCTAATAAATAATAATAATAATAATAATAATAATCATAGTTAAGAAGAAGATAGACTCGACTTATGTTGTTGTTGTTTTTTAAAATAAATTTTGTTTGTTGAATTAAAAACTTACTCTGTTTCTAATTCAGCAACAGTACATTTGTAATGTGCATTTGTAAACATACATATTTCAGCATATTGTTTCACTATAACGATACAACATAAAACAAAAAAGACAATTGTGATGGTTTGTGATTACAATACATCTAAGCACTTTATACACAGGTCGACACATTTAGCGTGCAATATATATATATATATTTATACATATACATATATACTTAGGATAATATATGTGTGTAGGTACATGTGATTGTTTCCATTTAGAAAATAAAAAACTTACGATGATTCAAGTAAAGCTACATCACATTTATATTGAGTAGAACTGTACAAACATATCTCGGCATTTTGAACCACTGGTGAAAAAAGAGTTAACTAATTTTCCTAACTTTAAAAATATATTTTATTTATTAAAACTAACCTGCTATTCTAATTTTTCTTAATGTTTTATTTGAATTATTTGTCACAACAACATTTACATTTATACTTTCACCATGATAATACATCTGATAAAGAAAAAAAATAATATTAAAAATTATAGAAAACAAATAAATAAATTTTAATATAATAGTTAAATTTAATACGTACCTCTTTGTCTAATGTACATTCAAGATGTAATGGTGCTGGTGACATCATAAAATCTTTATGAGCTTCAACAACTGGTTGTGGGGCAGGAGTTTCAGGTGCATATGTCAATTTTCGAATAGCCAATCGGACGGAATTTCTAAAAATAATGATAAAAAAATATTATTAATTTATTCTAAGAATAAGATCAGTTAGTAGAATGTTTTAAAAACATATTATTTTACCTTTTATGTGCTTTTTCTTCAGCAGTTTCAGCTACATAAGTTTTTAATTCATAATCAACTCCACACGGTTTTCCTGTATCACCAGCTGCTGGTTGTAATGTTACAGAGGCTGGCGCATTTGATGGCATCTATAAAATACGGACAAAAATAATTTATCAAAAAAAAAACTAATCAATCATTTTTAGTAAATAATAACATTGAATAATTTGCCATATATTTTTTCAGTTCAACTTTTAGAGATTATCTTTTCTATTTATTTATTTTCTACACAATTAACATACTTCAAAATAAAATGGATACGCATTTGGACCTAATTTTCTTAGTAATCGTTGTTGTAAATGTGTTAATGATTTTTTTTTATCATCTATGGGTGGATAAATTTGTTGTGATGAACAAAATAAATCTTTTCGGAATGTTAAACCTAATACATCTAAATCTTCTCTGCCATAACGAAATGCGGCCAAAACACATGCATATACTTTACGTTCTTTAACATATTCAGGATCAACTAATACAACACCATCTAAAGAGAGAGAGAAAGAATGAGAGAAACAAAATTATTATATGATTTTTATAAAGAAATATCATCCTGTTCAGAATATATTTTTTTTTCTATCAATTTTAATAAGTTTCATGCAAACAAAATTTGTCGCCCCCGCCCCCCAACCTCTACACCCCCCGTATATCGATGATACTCTCTCAGTTTTTCTATATTTTCTCTTTTTCCTATGTACCTACCAATTGGATCGATGTGATCCATATAATCGATGAAATCGCGTTTCCCAAGGTAGCATGTTATCTACAATATAAATATATATATATAAGTCACGAGGTACTACGAAGAATATAGTCATTTGTTGTTCTATACCTTTGAATTTGGACTACTTTTCTTGAAAACTCTAAACATAAAAAGAGAAGATAATAACAATTTGACATTAAACAATTTAGCTGCACGATTTCTTTCTTTATCCCTCGTATTTCTATGATGTTTTTGTTTGAATCATTCAATTAGATCATATGACAACTAATTAAATAAATCCTAAGGCACAATATTTGATATGCAAATAAATTACTCTGGTTTCAATATAAAGTTGTTGTTTTTTTTACTAAACTATTTTTTATAAGAACACAATTATTCTCTCAAAATGGTGTCTTAAAAACGAAGTGGAATCATGAGATGATGAATTATGAGACAAATATCAAATTCTTTTCAAAGTTTTAATAGTAGTTTATCACACAGACGTAATAAATTACTCACACTGGTGTTTGCACTTCACACATGTAATTATTTTTCTCATTCGATAGTTTAAATGTCTACAAAGTGCGAATAAAGTGAGAAACAATAATAATAGTAGGTAATCAGTCTAATAAAATCAAATACTGATGATAATACACAATTGTCTTGGTCTGTTTTCTTTTCTTTTATTCTTTTTTCTCTCTCTCTTTCTGACGAAAGAAATATGATCTGAACGAGAATCGTGATGTGTGAATGATTATTGCAAACAACTGTTTTGCATTTTATTAGTACCTGAACTTTAGAGCGTTTCACAATAAACAAGAAAAAAGTAGAGCAGACGAAGAAGAAGAAGAAGAAGGCGAAGAAGACTCCATTTCATTTCCGGAAATGAACGAAGATGTTGTTCATTTTATGAAAATGATACATCATTGATTATTATTATTATTATTAGTATTATTAATAGTGTGCACGTTACAAATTTATCTTGCGGAGATAACTCTTTCTCTCCCTCTTATCTATATTATTATCTTGCAAGGTTGTACGATTTGTTGTAAAAAAAAAAAAAATTCTTCTAACAAATGTAGACGCCAAATACAGGGTCATCTAAATCAGTTAAGAAAGAAAAAGAGAAGAACATAGGCGACAAATGAAATAATATTAACACACGAGGATATATATATATATATATATACATCAATTTTTGCATAAGACAGAAAGTATATATAGTAGGCGTTAATATGCTTAATAAGTTAAGAAAGAGCAAAATACAATAAGAAAGGAATTTTTGTTCTTCTTCTTCTCCATTAGATAACCATATAGGAAATGAAGAAGCAATATTTGAAGAGAATATTTTAATGTATAGAAAAACAAGTTTGAGAGAGTCTATTTAATACAATATATATAAGACATTCTTCTTTTTTTTTGCTTTTGTTTTTGTTACATATCGATCAAAAACTAAAGATTAATAAGCAGTTTTTCACCATTTATTTAATGTTCCTAAAAATAGACTTTTAACTACCATTTTGATCCTATTTATATTGTCGAGACCAACCAATTAGACAAAATCATAGCATCATTGATGGTAATATTTAAAGAGATCTGTTTGTGCATTTATATTCTCACGTTTCCTGTTGCTCTATTATATCGTAATATTATCTCTATTGTTTGCGTGTGACACAAAGAAAATAAAAATAAAAAAAAGAGAAAAAAAAAAGAGAAAAAAAGAATAGAAGAGAAAACGATCAAAAATAATAATGATGAGAATATTATTTCGTTAGTACTTCGTTAGACGGGTTATTATGATTATTATTATAATTAATTCTAATAATAATAATAATAATAATCATTATCATCTGTCTTTTCTTTTCTCTTATATAAAAACTCTTTATTTTTGTTTTCTTTCTTCTTTTTTCGTTTGATTTATGTGATAAAAAAATAAAAAAACATACAAATATGTCTCTCTCTATATCTATCTATCTTTTCTGTCTGTCAATAAATGAAAAAAAGAATTTTTATTTTTATTTTTTTAACGTTTCAGTTAACAATAACAAAACTCAAAAAGATAAATAAATCACTGTTATTAATATAATATCTAATCAACTTGAATATGTTATGTACATAGAGAATATATTATACAAATCATATGTTCTTTGGGTAAAATAGAATAGTTTTCTTTTTTTTTTAGACTTTTGAATAATTGAGAATAGCTAATAGAAAACCAAAAAACTGTGAAATAGATGATCTCTCTCTCTCTCTCATTATATAAATAGCAAAAACAGGAAGTGAAATATATATATATCGCTTTTAATAAGATTATAAACCATTTTGTTGTATAGAGAAAACAAAAATCAAGTAGAACAAATTGAACGCGTTGTTGTTTTTAAAACAATGAGGAAACAAAAAATGAGAAAACAAAAAAAAATACTTAATTTGAAAAAACAATAGTATAACTGTCAACACTCTCTTGAGTTGTGTGTGAGATTTTATGTTTTGTTTTTCTTCTACATATGTTTCTATAAATAAATGTCACTAAGGTTTGAGAATAGAACCAATTTACTCTAATTTTATCGACATCTTGTAAGGATAAAAACGCCTTTGTTGTTTTCTTTATACTCTCGAATGCACACACTTTGGTATTAAATGTCATCGAAATCATTAGATATTAGAATTAGATATTTTTTTTCTATATAAGGATCAATGAATAGAGAGAAGAAGAATAATATTTTTTTTTCTTCTTTTTTTTTTTTTTTTTTTTTGAGGGGGTTTGGGGTAATTTAATTTTTTTATTTTTTTTTTTTTTTTTTTTTTTTTTTTATTTATATTTTTTTATTTTTTTTTTTTTTTTTTTTTTTTTTTTTTTTTTTTTTTTTTTTTTTTTTTTTTTGTCTCATTTTTATTTTTTTTTGGGGGGGGGGGGGGGGGCGCCCAGGAATCGTAA
>CAJNOQ010002709.1:0-22962 GCA_905250885.1 Didymodactylos carnosus | reverse complement strand
TGAATGTATCATACTTCTTCTTGTATATATTATCGTTATATTCTTTTTCTTGTCTGTCCACTAATTAATTTGCAATTAATTTTCTATTAAATTGCTATATATTCTTCTTGAATATATTTTCTTTAATTAAAACTTCTTTAATTGATTTGGTGATCAAAAGTCTTATTTTTTGGTGATCATTTCACTGTTAATAAATTTGGTGATCAAAAGTCACTTTTTTGGTGATCAAAACACATTTATTCCAAACAATTATGGGACAAAATGAGACGGGACGAAATGAGAGTAATCCCTTTGAATACTCTGTTGAATGGTATATAATTTCAAAATATCGGTAAAACATTGATAAGTTATAGTTAAAAATATTAAGGTATACATTTTCCAGAAGTTTATTTGACATGAGAAAAGCTCTTATGACTTTACAAGAAAAGATGCAAAAGTACTTAACTTGCCAGAAGTAAAAAATACAGAGAAGTTTCTCCATGGTCACCCAGCACAGACATTGATGAGAAAAGATTGCAGAATGCCGCAAGAGAGACATGGCGAACAAAATCCACAAGCTACTACTTTTTATCATCACGAGAAAATCCTATAGACCTTGCAGGGTTTGCGTATTGAGATATCTTGTGTATTAGAAGTGATAACAGGAAGGAAAAAATTCCGCAGGCTATGCAAAGTGAAGGATCTGCGAGATATATCGCATGAACGCATATAAAAGTTTCTGCATGGTGTGCCTAGAGAAGAATCCTCCAGGATCCTGCAGAAAAGAAACTTAAAAACTGAGCGTGTTAAAGAATCCCGTTCAATTATACTCATCAACTTGCAGGAAAATTCTCAGCGAGGTAACGTGATGTAAAAACCTGCAGTATATATCAAACATTCACAGGATTTTTCAGATTCCTGCGTGTCAACGCAGGAATTCGTAAATTTTTTTTCAGTGAGAGTTTGGAAAAATGGTTTTTAACAATTGAAAATATATGAATGCTAAAGTAGTAATTGAAATTTTTTTATAGTAAAAAGTGGTCAAATTAGGACTATTCGTAACTTTAAGCCATTGGTAATGTGGAAAGATTAGAAAATTAAAGCTTTTCAAAAACATTTGTGCTGCGTAAATTCAACGTGCTAAAACCTTGTCACAGATTTTAGTTTAACGAAGCAAAGTGGAGAAAAGTATTTGCTTACAAAGTTGTTGCTTAGATGCGAGGTAGCGTACTGAGTGGAATACTTTGTTTATTCTTCTAGAAAAATAATAATGTTTGAATAAAGTGTCGAGGTCGTTTCGTTTTCAAAACGCCAGCAGATAGATGACGCTTCATCAGTGACATCTATCTGCTGGCGTTTTGAAAACGAAACGACCTCGACACTTTATTCAAACATTATTATTTTTCTAGAAGAATAAACAAAGTTTTCTGCAAAGTTAGAGCTCATTCCTTCTGGCGCTAAGAAAGTCGACTTTTAATTTCCACTTCATATGTTCACACTTGCACTCTTATAACTTCAATCGACAATCAGCGTAGTTTTTGTATTTGGGTAATGATGCAGTGCCTTCTTATCCTATGTGCTAATTGTGCTATAGCACAGGGGCCCGGCTGACTCAGGGGCCCAATCGAACGGCTTAAGCCTTGCATTTTGTTATTATTAAAAAAATACAAATTGATGTGTTGAAAACGTTAATGACCAGCACAGGGGCCACAAATTTCTTAAAACGGCTCTGTAGTGATGAATGGTATGAATATTGTTTTTCTACGCTCGCGTGCGATATTTAAGAACATATTGTCGATCATCGTTTACAGGGTATCATCACCGACTCTAAAATGACGTTTCATAAATAGAACTTTAGAAAACTTTCTCTTCGAAACGCCAGAAGAATAAATTGTGCTGTATTTTCTGTGAAACTATTTCCTGTACCATCTTTCATTTCTGTATTCCTGTTCCATTTCAAGCACTGATACTGGTTTGATGCCGCATCATGCAGCTATCTTTGGACACTAAAAAACCAAGTATCCCAGGGTACTTTTTTGGGCGATGAATGTGACACTTTTACAAGAAATCCAATTGTACGTCTCGGCATTCCTTCGGCAACCATTTCATGAGGGTCAGTCGACACAGATGAATACAATACCATCTAATGATTGTTCGAGTAGTTCCTGACACATATCCAGTGCCCTATCTTGGATTTATGTAACAACTTCCACTAGGGTCACACTACAGCCTTAATCACGATTAAAATTAATCATGATTAACGATTTTGTAGTGTTACTACATCCTTTTTTAATCATGATCAACACTATTTTAATCAAAGTTAAATAAACAATGGGACCGCGCTAATCATGATTAAACGCTGATTGTGATTAAGAACAGCAAATAAATACGGAAAGTGCTCTAAAATTGGCTCATTTTTCTGCCAGTCCAAGTGAACGATGAACACTATTATTAAACAAAGAAAAGTATTTACAGCAAAAAGAAAAAACAGAAAAGAACATGTGTCGAGCCTCGATATGCTGCTATTATTTCATCCGTTGGTGAATTGTTTCACAAAAGCTGAACGATCCGTTTGGCAGCGTCGGAGAAACAAAGAGTTTTTTGAAATTGAGGTTCAAAAATGGAGTATACATCGTCGAACTATTCAAGAAAAATTTCCGTGTGAGTAAATAAGTATTTCAATATTTGTTGACAGCAGTCGGTATGGATACGACAAAGCAAGACACAAAACTGCGTCCAGTTATATCAGAATCTAAACGATTAGCTATTGCAGTATACGCAATAGCATCAACAGCCAATATCATACTATTTCCGCCATTTTGTTTTCCAATTTGATAAGTATACATACATTTAATCGCGATTAACACTAATCATCTTTTAATCATGTGTAAAGTTAATCATGATTAGCGAGTTAATCGTGATTAAGGTCGCGGTCACACTACGAATTAATCGTGATTAAGGCTGTAGTGTGACCTTAGTGTTCGTAAGCAAAAGCTTTTTTCCATCGTGCTTGTTTAAGCTAAAATCTGTAGCAAGGTTTGTAAAACATACTATTTTTCTAAAAAGATGACAAATTAAGAAGAACGAAAACTTTTGCTAACTAAACTTCATTTAAAATTCGAAATAATTTGAGCATATAAACCTCGAGCATATCTCCTCGACCGATCGAAGTTAGTTTTTTAATTAGAGTATTTTTAATGAATAGTCAACTTTTTTAAAAAATTTTCAAATTTTTTTTAAAAATTAAAACAAATGGGACAAACGTGTCCGGGAGGTTCAAAATTCCCATCATATACATAAGTCGACATGGACAACAAAGTAATGAAAAAAAACAGAGAACATTTGCCTCTCTTAAGTTAGAAAATAGAGCCATTTTTTTATATGAGTTCATGTTTCATTGGATTAAATAAAATCAAAGCTGTACACTATAAATTCTAACTAAGTGAGGAGCTGTAAGAATTACTCAAAATTTTTACAGACTATATTTGTCTAAATATCATTGTTTACGAAATCTGATTATTCTAATTAGATCAAAATTAGATCAAAACTGTTTCTTTCGGGAGTTTTTGTGTAATTATTATTATCATATAATGCAAAAGAAAGAAAAATGAAACTTATATAATCAGCAACAACAACAACGAAACAACAAAAAGAAAAGAATAAATCACCATAGAACAACAAAATACACACAAAAACACGCAGAAAAACGAAAGCGAAGAAAAAGAATAATAAAAAAATCTCAATTTCTAGACTATTTTTTTAGTTCCAACGACAATCCTACGAATCTGAGCACAGCAACATTGAATAAGAATAAAAACCGCAGAAATCGGCAAGAAAACAAAAACAAGAAAGGAAAAAACATCGAAGCTGCTTTTTTCTAAATGCGCCGTTTTAAAGCTCTTTTCTTCTTCTCAAAAACTTATCCAAAAATAGTTGTGGATGCGTTTGATGATAGTTTTTTGCACGAAAATACTGGAGAAAAAAAAAAGATGTATGTGAAACAGAGATAAAGATTGACAAGCAAAAAACATTTATATAATGACTAGTATTTTCTATTGTATATTGATATTCAAAAGAGACAAAAAATCAGCTGAGCAGCTTTTTTGTTTAATAGTTCAAAGCTGTGATCCTTTTTTTAAAAGTAATCGAATTAACAAAAAAGAACGAAGCAAAGTTTTACTTGAGAAGAGAAGATAGAGAAGAAAAAAAAAAATTCATTGCGATAAAAAAAAGAACATATATACGTGAGAATCATTATAATGAGAACGAAAAAAAGAAGAAATGGGAAGAGAATATGACTACATTCCCTGAAATTAAAACTTGTATACTGGCAAAAAAATACATCATACATATACATATATACCCATACGCACAAGCACACACGAAAACAAAAAACACATTGTTTCATTCTGCAACTCATTTTTTGCGGTATTAGTGAAGATATATTTTGATAACTTTTGATAAGATAAGAAAAGAAACAATATTTATTCATTCTCAATTTATTTTCGTTTCATTGAAAAAAATCCGCCTGTTTTCTTTTTGCCACTTGTTGCTGTTGCTGTTGTTGACGCTCCTGTTCCAGTAGTTGTCGACGATGATGTCGGCTGTGATTCTGTAGGTAATGTTCGTGATTTTTGTTCTGTAGCTGTTGGTGGCGATTGAGTAGATGTAATTTCTACGCCTGATGTACTTGTTGTCATTATTGATGGTGGATGATGACGAGGGGAAGACGAAGCTGAGAGAGGAGGGGGTGATGTGAGAGCAATCGATGGAATATGAGTGGTAGTAGTTGATGCGGATGTAGATGGTATACACGTATTGATAGCTTGAATCCATTCGTTCATTTCCAAATCGTCTTTGGCATGAAATAAATATTCATTACCATCTATTAAACGTAAACGAAATACATGTGTTTTTTTACGATAATCTGTCGCTGGTGCAACATTTGTCGAATTATCGAATTGTAAATCTTCACTGTATGTACGAGACGTTTTATAATGTTTTTGATCTTTATAAAATTGTAAATGAGAACCTAAATTAAGAGAAATCATCAGTTGATACCTTTTACTGTGAATGTCATTTTGCGCTGAACAAATCTACTACAATGTTTGAAATCTAGTAAAAATCTTTTCATACCTGTTAATACACAATATAATTTTTCCCATGCTCGATGTTGTGCTTTTCTTTCCTGTCCTTCCCATTCATGTTTTCTTGTTAATAAACCTTCTTTAACAACTTGTTGCCTTGAAATTGACTCTGATCGTCGTTGTTGTTGTCTTGATCCAGAATCGGTTGTGTCTGATGGACGTTTTTTACCCGATGGTAATGTCGACGGGCGTCCATCTGTTGCACTTGTTGTTGTAGTCTGATCACCTGCACTATATTCACCACCAACGGTTGCTTTCGATGGTCTTTCAGCATCTCGTTCATCCCATGTTTTAAATTCATCTAAATAAAAAATAGTCATTTTGATCGTCTGTAAGAACAATTGAGAGATCAAGAATTGTATTATCCATATTTTTTAAGCTTTATTACCTAGATATATGTGTAATTTTGTTTGTCTTGGCTCTGGTGGTGGCTGTTGTTTTTTCTTTTCTAAAGTTGTTAAATTTCTCAATGCATTAAATCGATCTTCTTGTGCCATAAGACTTTTTTCAAATTGTTCATGACGTTTAATTAAATTTTCAACTTGATCTAGAGTATCTCCTAATTCTTCATTTTGTAAATAGGATTCTTGTGTAATTAACCATGTTTCAGCAATAGCTGCATCTCTAGCAAATTGATAGACCTCCAAAATTAATTGTAAATATTCCCATCGTTCTGACCATGTATCATCTAATTTGTCTCTCAACATTGACAATTGTATACATTTATCTTTAACTTCAAATGAACGAACATGACGACGATTTATTAAATCTTTACCTATGAATTAAAAGTATAAAAGAAATTTTTTTTTTTAAATTGTATAGATAAAGCTTAATCATTTTTATTTTACTAAAATATTTCACTTACCTAAATTAATACACATTGTAAAGTTTTCTTGTCTAGCATCAATTTCTGCTTTTAAACTCTGATGATTGTTCATCAGTAGATCAACGCCTGATACATCATGTGGTTTATCACTATTTGTCATTTGACGAATCATTGTATCCATCCACATGTGTAAATCTCTTGCCATATTAAAAAATCGATGTAAATCATCAAAATCATTTAATAAACGTTTTCGTTGATCAACATATTGTTGAAACGATTTCCATTGTTGAATAACATCATTCTCTTTTTGTTTAATATCCGATTCTTTTTCGCCAGCATAACGACCATGTAAACGTTTGGATTCCATTTGAATACGTTGAATTTCTTGAGCTAGAAATAAGAGATGATATTATAATAGTAATAAATGGATAAATTTAGTTCTATCAATTATTAAACTTTTTCTTTTTTATTAATCTTAACCTTACCTAATAGTACTAGTTCTGTTTCAAATTGTTGATGTTTTCGAATTAATTGTTGTACACTTTGTTGATCACGACCAATTTCATCGGGTATGGAATTTTTTCTTTCTTGCATTACTATAATAATTTCTTTACAATCATGTAAAAATTTGTGTAATTCCCATGATGCTTTCAATGATTGTAATCGTGTTTCAATCATTTCTAATAGATCTTGATATGATTCGTTTAATTGATCTTTTGATTCGGCTATTTGAGCTGAATCAACATGACCATTTGCAATAAGAATATCAATCATTTCATTGGCATGTGATAAACGTTCATCACCAATTTGTTGAGTTTCAGTTGAAAATTGAGTAAAACGATCTAAAATATAAAAATAAAATGATATACATGACATGAGACTAGTATCAAACGATCATAGAGATAAATTAATTTAATATTTCAATTGTTTACAATTGTAAACATATTCAAATACTTTTAATACGAAAAAAATTTCTTACCTAAAAGCATATTGACATGTTCAAAATCTTGTCCTAATTCATGTGAGCCAGCAATAAGTTCTCGATCAGATATCCATTGTTCTAGATCTTCTATTTCTCGATTTAATTTGTATAATTTTAATGTTTCATCCAGACGAAGATGACGCTCTTGTGAGAGATCTTTGAGCGATGCGTACAATTTATCTAATTGTGTTTGACGTTTTTGAATATGCTCTGTATGATCCTGAATCAATTCTGATGTTAACGTTGATGAATGTAAATCTGTTACTAGAGTTTTTGCTCGTTCACCTATAAAGAAAATGAAAATAAATAGAAATAATTAGATAAGAGTGAAAAAGAAGTTGTGTACAATACCTAATTGTCTTAATATATCTGTATATTGTTCAATATTTCCTTCCATTTGCTGTTGTTTTCGTATGAATGTTTGAGTGGAAATTTCATCTTTTCCTCGCTCTTCGCTCATCATATACAATTCTTGTTCACCAAGCCAAGCTTCAGCCTCAGATAAATCATAATAATATTGATAAACTTGTTCTAATAATTCTAAATGTTCACGACGTTGACGAATTGTCTCTTTTAATTGGGCATAATTTATCGATAATTCTTCTAAACGTTGTTGAAATTCATCAGCACGTTGTGGATAGATCTAAAAACACAGTAAAATATGCTGCAATGATGGCGAAGTTTAACGGACAAAGGAAAATTTAATAGTATAGATTTTCAAAAAGGGTTTACTGATAGAATTTAAAACACTACGAAGAGAGATTTTTCGATTTCTAAAAATAGTTATTACTCATGTAATTACCTGTGATATTTCTTCGCATTCTGTTTTTAAATTTTCAATAAGTCGTTGTTCATGATTATCAATTTCTTTTAAAAGAGATTCATTTTTACGTTTCAATAATTGAATATTTTGAAGTGTTTGTTGACGTGTAAAAGTTGATGTCATAAAATCAGCTTGCGACTGTTGAATAAATTGAAATTTTTCATTTAACCACAATTGTTCATCTTCAATATCACGTATATATTGATGTAAACGTTTTTGTTGTTCTAAAGAGAAAGAAAATATGATTATATTCAAAAATTGAACAATTAAATCATCTATTTACCTAATCTTAATTTTTTTTCATTTAATGGTTGTAATAATCTGCTAAATTTTTCTTCAACTTGTATTCGTTTTGTATCAATTTCTTGTGATTTATCTGGTTCTAATTGTTTTAACTTTTCAGCTTGTAATCGAAGTTCATCAACTTGTTGTTGTCGTTTAAGTAGTTCTTCTTCAATAGTTGTCTGTTTCAATAATAATAGATTAGTTGATGTTAAATTATTTTCTTCAGGTGCTAATTGAGTTTGTATTGTTGATTCAACAGGAGTACCATCAACTATTGTTTCACCTTCACCAGCTTTAATATGTTTTTCAATATCGAACATAAATTCATCCAAATTGGTGATAGATTGTTGAAATAATTTTGAACGATTAGCATCAAATAAACGTTCACCTATACAAAAAAATTCATCATAATTTTTTAATTTTATTATTTTTTCGTCATCATTTTTTTACCTTTATCTTTGGTTGTTTCTTCGAGATTTGTCCATAATTGTTCTAATTCTTCAATTCGTTTATCAATTGTTGCATCATAATCTTCTCCCTCTTGTTTTTTACTTAAACTCATTCTTGTTTTACCACCACTACTCTCTTCTTCGGTTTGTTCTTCTTTAAGTTGTTGTGCATGCCTTTTCAATGAATTTAATCGTTCTTTATTTGAAATAATTTCAGCTTGAAATGCTTGATGTCTCAAATATTTTGTATGAATATTTGTCGTATCACGATATGTATCATCTTGAGCTTGTAAATATTTCATATCTAACCATTCTTTTAAGTCATCACAATCTTGAATAAATTGAAAATATTTTAATGCATCACGTAATTTATCAGAAATTTCCATTGTTCGAGAACGATTCGAGTCATGACGATCGTTAATTATTGATGCACGTTGAAGAATACGATCACCTTAAACAAAACAGAAAAAGAAAAACAATGTGAAAACTGTACTTTTATATGCAAAAAATTTGAAATAGTATCATATTCCATATCAAATTATCTCTTCAAAAGTTCAACAGATTTGAAGAAAGAAAAAAAAAAAAGTTTCAAATTTTTACCAAGGTAATGATTTTCTTGACATAATCTTTGAGCAAATGAGCAAACACCATGTATTTTATCTTCATTAGCTGACATTGTTGTCATAAAATCTTCATGTTTTTTAATCATTACTTCTACATCATCAAATGTTCGTGGTTGTTGTTCTTTTTCACGTTGTAAATAATTTTCTTGATGATTCAATAATATTTCAGCTTGATTTGAATCTCTCATAAACATTTGATATTGCATGGCTTCTGTTAACATATTCTTCTTTTGGTGCCACATTTGATCTAATTCATTCCAACCATCATCTATAATAATATAAAAAATAAAATTAAAAAATATAACATATTTATTTATAATTTTAATCATTTATTTACCAAGTGCATTTAATCTTTCTCTTAAAAATATATATTGTGGATCGGATGTATCAGCATCTCGTATTACACGATGTCCATAATCTTTCATTTGTGAATAATCTGGTCCATAACGATCAATTTCTTCTTTAATTGTTTGATGTTGATTTAATAATTGTTCAGCTTCATTTAATGTATTTGGTATATCTTCGCTCGCCACCAATGTTTGAGTACGTGTTAACCATGCTGAAAAATGATCTAAATCTCGTAGAAATTTTTGTAATTCAGCTGCTTCACCCATTGATTCTTCTCGTCGACGTAATATTTCTTTTAATTCATACCAAACACTATTAATTTGATTTACTTTTGTTTTAATATCTTGTGCTTCATCTGGATGATCTTTTTCTAATTTTTGTGCTTCATTTTCAAGTTGATCTAATTTCGATTGTATAGCAGCCATATCACGTTCTAAACCACTTAGTCGACGTTGCATTGTCATTACGCCACCCAAATCACGACCTAAATAAAATAAAATATTTTGTTTTTTTATTTTTAAAAAATATATTTAATTTCATATTAAAAAAATATTCTATCAATTTACCTAGATCTTCTGTCGATTGTACAATTCTAATTTTATCTTGTATCCATGATATTGTCTCATTACATTCAATATGAAATGTTTGTACACCAAATGTTGAACTTAAATCATCTCGTTTTTTATCTACTAATTTTCTTAATTGTGCCCAATTTTGATTTAAACGACTCATTCTATCAAGAATTTCTTGTGAATTTGGATGATCAATTTGCATTAATGCACGAGCTTGATGACCAACAACAGCTACTTTTGATGCTGTGGAATTCATATCACGTTCAAAACCATCAAAACGATGTTTAATTACTTCTAATTCTTCAATATCATTGACAATAGTTGGATCTAATGTAGCTAAAAATCGTTCTTTTTCATCAATCCATGCTTCAACATTATCAGCATCATGAAATAATCTAAAGAAGAAGAAAAAGAAAATACAAAAATTAAAATTCTTTTTTCTATAAAACATTTTTGTTTATTTACCTGAATAGTGAAATGGCATCATGTAATTTTTGTTTTCTTAATTTAGATAATTCTAAAAGTTCAGCATAACGTCTATCAATTGATTGTATTCTCTGTTGAACATCTTGTGATTGTCTATTATCAACAGTTAATTGTTGTAAATTAATTTGTTTTAAACCATCAATTGTTTTACGATAATTATCAAGTAAATCTTGAACATCTTTATGTTTTTTTAATAATGTTTGAGCTGATAATTCATCTCGACCAATATCTTCACTTGATACTAATTTTAACATATCTAACATCCATGTATCAATATCATCAGCATCCGAAAAAAATTGATAATAATCATATGATTCTTGTAAATGTTTAGCACGTTCATTTGATTCACGAATTAAATTATCCCATTTTTGTTTTAATAATTCTAAACGAGCAGATATTTTTGGTGTACCAAAATGTGATTGACGAATCATTTGTTCACCTAAATATTATATATAAAATATTTTTATGTTATTTTGTTTTTTGTTTTATCTCAAATAGAATAGAATAATTTATACCTGTATTTAATAATTGTTCTAATTGTGTATATCGAATTTGCATATCATATTCTTGTGATTTATGTTTATTTTTTAAACTAAGTACACTATTTACATCATGTCCATAATCGGGTGATGTCATTTGTTGTTGTTTTTCATCAATCCATATTTCTTCATCATTCATATCTGAATAAAATTTCCATAATAATTTTCCTTGTTCTAATTGTTCACGTCGTTTACGTGCTAAATCAATTAATTCTTCATAGGATGATTGTAAATTATGTATACGATATTCAATATCTTCTGTTGTACATGGACGATAACCATCAATATTAATTGATGGATCTAAATATTCATCAGCATCTGATATGGCACGTTTAAGACGTTCATCAATAACAAATATATCAGCTTCAATTAATGATTGACGTTGAAGTAAATCATCAGCAGACATTAAATTTTTTTCAATATCATCTGATTTTAAACGCCATTTTAAATCGGATATCCAATCAAGAATATATTGCATTTCCTTGAAAAGAAAAAAACAAAATAATTTTTATATAATAAAATAATTTTTCTATTTACTTGAAATACACGTTGTAAATTGTATGCTAATTCTAAACATTGTCGTCGTTTTGTAACTAATGATACAAGATATTCCCAATGCATATCAACATTTTTTTTTCGTGCTTCAATTGTTGAATAATCATGATAATCTTCTAATTTTAATTCATTTGCTATTGCCATTATATTTTGTAAACGTTCTTCAAAAGCGGCAATATCTGTTTGAATAGCTTCTTGTTTTTTAAATGCCGCTTCAACTGATGTTAAATCTGAACCAAATTGATCTGATGCCACTAATTTTTCACTATCTGTTAACCATTTTTCTCTTAAACCTGCTTTACGATTAAATTTTGATGCTAATTGTTCTAATCTTTCTTGACGTAATATTTCTTCACGTAATGCTAATTCTCGTTCATGTTCAGCACGTTCCAATGATTCCCATGCTTGATTTATATCCGATATCATTTTACCTTCTCGTGGATAATAGGGCACTTGTTGATTAGCACGTTCTTTTGATTGTAATGTAAATAATAATACTTCCAAATTACCTATATAAATATATAAAGAAAAAGAAAATTTAAATAATATAATTTTATATTTATTATAAATATTTTACCTTTTTCAGCAAATCTTCCCGGTTTATCAATAACTCGATATTTATTAAATTCAATTAATTTTTCTTGTACTTTAGCCAATGAATTTGGAAATGTTCGATTATTTAATTGTTGAATAGTTAATTCAATCCATTGTAATAAATCGGATGTTAAACGTTCATATTCTAATTGCATTTTTTCTGAATCTAATGCTGAACCAACTACTTTAGCTAAACGTCTACCTTGAACACTATCATTTTTCATTTTAGAAAAATAATGATATAATGTTACAATATAGGTAATAATAGATTTTTCATCAACATATTCAACATTAACATCTTCAGGATCTAATAATTTTGTTATACCTAGATAGATAGA
This sequence comes from Didymodactylos carnosus, assembly GCA_905250885.1. Taxonomy (NCBI): domain Eukaryota; kingdom Metazoa; phylum Rotifera; class Eurotatoria; order Philodinida; family Philodinidae; genus Didymodactylos; species Didymodactylos carnosus. The sequence goes on along the minus strand of CAJNOQ010002709.1, from coordinate 10,416 downwards.
TAGATATAAGTAAAAAAATAAAAAAAAAAACAGAAGAAATTTTTTCGTTTTTAAATAATATTTTTTTTATTTGAAAATTTTTATTTTTTTACCTAATTTTTTTTCACATGTATCAAAAGCTAATTTAAGATTATTCATTGGTTGATCTTTTGTAAGTGTTTTAAATTGTGGTATAAGATCGGGACGATGTTTATGTATAAGTGCACAAAATGCAAGACCATCTTTCCATGATGATGTAAAATTTCGAACATTTACATTTGAATAATCGGCTGTTTTCATTTGACACCATAATAATAGAGCATCTTTAGCCGATTTTGTTTCAGATGATTCAAATTCTTCAATAGTAATATCTTGTATTTGAAAACGAAGAATTATTGTCCATATAAGACCTAATATTAAACTTGAATTCCCATCAACAATATCATGGGCACTAAATAATATTTATATAAAAAAAAAAAAGATATATTTTTATAAATGAGAAAATAAAGAAATATGAAAAAAATAGAATATTAACATACCCAATATTTTCTAAGTGTACATGTTGTTCTTGTAAAAACATGATAGCTTTATCAACATTTTCTAAACAATGTATTCTCATTTTTCCACGTGTAGCTTTTGGTAATCTTTCACCAGATAATATTTCTAATAGACGTATTAACATACGACCATCAGATAAATCTGTATATAAATCTTGTATTCGACATCCAACTCGAGATAAATGTGAATTAACCCATTTTGTAAATGTTTTTTTTTGTACATGACCACGTTCATCGGCTAATACTTGAATTCTTGTACGTTCAAACATACGTGCCGATGAATTACAATCATCTTGTTGTTCTCCAACATCTAATACCATTTGATTTATATCAAATGAATGAGAATGATCGCCGCCAATTCCTAACCCGTTTAGAGTTGACGACATATCCAAACTAAAATTTGAAAAACAAAAAAATAAAATAAAACAGTGTTAGAAAAGTATTCAAGTTAATATTTATTATTATTATCGTTGATTATGTGGATGATATAAAAAAAAATAAGAACAGTACACAATTGAATGAGAAAATTAAATTTTCTCTATGATATAAGATGTATATATATATATGTACGTCTGCTCGAAATCGTTTAGATACAAAAATGTACTTTATGGAATTGTTCATTTACGGTTAGAATAGAAAAAAGATTGATTAATTCTGAACAACATTTTTCGAGCACATTGAACTATAATGATTTTCACTATCAATATTGATCAAATCTCTTTTTCTATACAGACTGCCAAGTAAATTATTTGTGAAGAAAAAAACTAGTGATTTTTTTTTTCTTTTTTTTCAAAGAAAGTTTCATTGAAAAGACGCAAGTTCTTAATTTATTTTATACATTTCATATTATCTAAAAGTTCTAAAATTATCTTTTAATTAAACATAAAGGCATAGTTTTTTTTTAGTAAGACATGTTTATTCATCATTGAATCGTATTATTAGTACCACTTCAACATTTTTTTATCCTCTTTCATTGCTACATTAATTATTCATTTTAGTTAAAGAAAAACTCTTATCATAGTTTCCTGTCTACTTCTATTTTTGTTGTAACATTATGGATAATAATCAAATATATATATATATATATATATATGTACCGAGAGACAATGTCCTATTTATCTACAAACACATTATGAATACATCAACTCAATGGTCTATAACTCTATTCTTGGACAGACAAATAACGTTTGATTTTTCTCTCTTCTCTTCTTTTTCTTTCCTAATAATGATCAAATCTTCATTAACCTGTCTGAATAGCTCTTCTTCCGCCGGGCGCGCGCGCCGGGGGGGGGGGGGGGGGGCGCGCGGGGGGGGGGGGGGGGGGGGGGGGGGGGGCGGGGGGGGGGGGGGGGGGGGGGGGGGGNATTCCTTCCCAAAAAACCTCCAAACCTCCCTAACCTGGCCGAAAACCCCCTCTTCCGCCCCCCCCCCCCCCCTTCCTCCCTCAAAAAGAAACCTCTCACTATTGTGAGTATGTGTATATATTCAAAAGTATAGTATCATCGATACACTGCTACTAGTAGTATTCAAATTCTCTTCTTATTTTACAACGTCAATTCTTCTTTCTTTTTCTTTTTTGTGATAATAAACAGTTCTTTCCTCTATGTCTGTCTATCTATATATAGAATTGATAAGACTAAATTATTCATTAAAACAAGATCTCAGTTATTTATTATTATTCCTTCTTTCCTCTTTTTTTTTTTTTTTTTTTTTTTTTTTATTTTGGGGTTTTTTTGTGGGCCGGCCTTAGGGGATTTCTAGAATTTATCCGTTTAGAGTCCATTAATTCTTTTATCTTCAGGGGTNACATCTATCTTTAAATTAAATTTCTAAATTAAAACTTAACCCACTGTACATGCGCCTACAACCTGTTCTATAAATTCTCCTTCTTTTTTATTGTTTTTTTTTTTTTTTTTTCATTTTCCCTTTGTTGTCTCCGTTCAAGTCAAGGACGCGCACATATTCACACAAGAATAAAATCAATTCTCATGAGAAATAGGGAGAAGAAGCGAAAAAAAAAAGAAAAAGTCTCGATTTTTTGATGCTACAAATAGGAAAAACAGACATACGTCGAAACTCAACGATAAATTCGATCAATAGAAATTATGTGAAGTGTGAACATAGATCAATGTTTGCTCGTACTATTTTCTCTTCAAAAAAATCTACTCTTCTTTCATAAGAAATATTTGAATGACCCATAGAGTCGAACATTACTGAATGAATTACCTTAAATAATAGACTTCTAATGACTCATTTGAAAGAATGTGAAAAAGACATGATACTAATGACAACTAGACAGTGACACTATTTTTAGAGAGTTCAAATGTCATAGTTTTATCTGGAGACAATGTGTGTGTATTTATAGGTGTGAAACTCTGAAATGAGATTAAAATAAAAAAAAATGGAATATTTGTAATATTCATTGAGCCAAAAATAAAAAAATTCATCATGTATCTGTTCTAAAGACAGATCTCATACTCACAGTAGACAAACTAAATGTGCTATTAATTTCTCGTATTAAATGTGCGGTAACTTGTTTCTTAGTGATTTACGTTCATCACATACATGTTTAACTCTTATGTCATGAGGGCTCACCCAAAAAAAAAAAGAAAAACTAATATCAGGTTTGAAGTGCAATAATTATGATCAATTTCATATCAAAATCAAATGTTGCCATATATTCTCCTTTCTCTTACGTAAGTTTAATTTCTTTAACATCATACATGCATCTATATACATATATATATATATAGAAATGGAAATAGAAATTTTATTCCTCGGAGTCTATAATCTTAACTACAGTATCAGGCACTTTTTTTACTTTAGAAAAAAATAAAATTAAAATTTTTTGTAATCTAATCTAAGCAAACAAGAGATTAGACTAAAATCAATAAATAAGAGTAAGATTAGATGACGAATGGTGGCTATAGATATTATTATTAGGCTAAAGGTTTATGTAACATATGAGTGTTAAAAGTTGTCATTCATTATTCCGATAAAATATTAGATCATAACCTTTTTGTGTTTTAGATGAAATAAACCATCATTGTCTTATTCCAAAAAAAACAATTTGTAATGATTACAAGAATAATAAGATAAACAAAAGAAGAAATAAAGAAAAATAGTATTAGAAGACGATAGTTATCGACAAATACATTCTTTTTATATTAGATGAACGGATCAGAGAAAAAAAAAAAAACAGTACGATTTTATTGCGGTTAAGATGAAGTAGAAAATTATTTTATAAGAAAGAGAAAAAAATGTATGGAGTTGAGATAAGATAACGTATTCTTTTTCGTCAAAGAAAACATTTCTATTATAGCATCCATTTTAAGAGAACATTGCATGAATAACTTCGTCAAACAGATGGGGCAGTATATCGATTAAGAAAAAATCGTAAAATAGACTTAAAATAAATTAATATTTTGCTTAAACTAAAATTAGATCAATTAAATCTTTACTATTTTGCTGTCTAATATCAATAGTTTTTGAAATGAAATACAATAAAGTATTAGATGAAAAAATATTTTCAACAGATTATAATGCGAAAAATTTTCAATGATACGCGGAAAAATTTCCTTTTAGTTTTTTTTAAAAAAGATTTTTCATTCAATGCGAGTTGGAACGAATTACTTAAGAATACTCTACAGTAAAAAGAATCAAACATTTCGTTATTACAGCCTAAATATTGATAAAGAAAGACAGAGCTGTTGCGTACATTTTCATCAAATAAATGAAATCTTTTGTTCTAAAGAGCTCTTTTTTTTGCACTTAACTGTAAAAGACAAAAACAGACCTTCTAATCGTAGAAATTCTGAGAGCAACTTGGTATCTACATCTATCTTTAAATTAAATTTCTAAATTAAAACTTAACCCACTGTACATGCGACTACTACCTGTTCTATACATTCTCCTTCTTTTTTATTGTTTTTTGAAAGTTCAATCTCACTTCATACAAACAAATGTATTCGAATATGTACTTAGTCTATTAAGATAAGGAATATATATTTGGTCTGTCCTTCAAAAATATTCAAACGCCACTAAATTTAGTTAAATAGAAAGTGTATCACATTACAACAATGAAGAAAAACATTAAATTGTCGCAAAAATACTACACAGTCGCACATACAACAACACTTACATTAAAGCTTTCTATTGAAATTTCAATGATTGATCAACAACTTCTAAACAATCTTCCGTCCTTTTCATCCTATTTGTTAACTTTTTTTTTCCTTTTTACTAAGGTTTATCGTAAACTGGGAAAGATGACGAGTAATCATGATGTACAAAATCAGACAAAGTGAAACTAACTACTCACGATTAAAATGAAAATAATTTTTTATCCTTGAATATAAAAACATAAAAAAAAAATGACGCGATTCTTACTATTGCATTTGATTATAATTATGATTTGTTGAATTTGAAGATTCAATATCGATCATCTTCAAAGTAATGTTTTTAAGCTTAATAAAGAAAAATCTATCTTTCTTCCTTTTCTTGGCTTAATTCCACTGTAAACGTTCAACGGTCAGTATAAGATGAATGATGTATGCGCGATCTCACTCACTTTCTCTCTTCTCTTATTCTCTCTTTATTTTTCTCTATCTGCTCTGCTATAGCGGTCAACGTTTATCGGTCGAGTACGTGTGTATGTGTGTGAAAATGTATGTGTGTTATCTATCTAATTTTTCTTAACCAATAACCATAAAAGAAAAATCTGTTGCTCACTTTTATTATCTCTAAGATGGGTCTGTGCGTACTACAGTGATGATGATGATGATGATATCTACTAATAATAATAAATAACGAGAACAAGAACAAGAAGAAAATAATTTAGTTCTTCGCGAGATGTTCAAAATATGTTTACATTTTTTTTTTTCTTCTTTTTCTTTTCGTTCAGAATGCGGTCGAGAGTTTGTATAGAAAAGGCGAGAGAGAAAAGGTGGCTGAAATTACTAATGCGGTTGATGATAGTATTTTTTTGTTCTGTTCTCTAAAATACACACAGCAGCACTCTATAGGAGACTTGAATTTTTCTTTTTTTTTGCGAGAGAACGATATGTTGTTCCACTTTTGACACACACACACATATATATAGTCTATCTAATAGGAAAAAAACGAAATGAGACCGCGTACAATTGTGGCGAAATGTAATGTAGCAGTGGTTTTTCTTTCTTTCTCATTTTTTTTGTTCTGTGGTAGCAATAGCACTCCTGGATGTGGTGCTGTTATTTTTAACAGTACGAATAAAATATTTCTAGTATCCCTATCATATATGTGCTGAGAAAACTATATTAATATTAACTAGAAAGTGATTCTCAAGTTACACATAAACGCTTATTTTTTGAGAGATGTTAATATAAACAAAATAAAAAATAAAAAAAAACGAGGGGAGGGCAAAATTTCTCCTTTCAGCATCATGTCACGATAACAAATTTGCTGAGCACATGTAACATACTCGAAAAATTTAAAACATGAAACAAATTAGTCTTAGTATTTTATTAAAGTTTAATATGTTAAAAGAAAATTTTGAAGAAAAAAAAACACATTTATTCTAGTTAATTGAGTGCAACTATAATCTCTAACAAATTTCTACTATTGCCCTCAATTACTGAATACATAAATCTTTTCATCTCTTCAAGTGTTATTCTATAGAAAACAAACTTATTGCACTAACAAAAGTTAGTACCACCTGACGAATATTTTCTTCATGATTTATTCGGAAAAAAGAATATTTTGTTCTTTTACTAGATATGTTAAAACTAACTTAGTTCTATTTCGTATTTGACGAAAAATGTTAATAATATAAAATTATCATGCATGCATAAAATAGTCAAAATAGTATAGAAAAAAAAAGAAACATTTTCTTTATAGTAATAGGAATAGCATCGGATCAAAAACTCTAATATCGATTGAAGCATATGTTTATTTCTCATCAATTGTTTGTTTTTGTATGGTACGACGTATTTCCTTTTGCTTTTTACGGGGAAAAAAACAGTGGTTGTTTGAATAACAATGATAAAATCAAGATGTTAGAAGAACCAGAGGCAAAAATTGAATCATGTACTTTTAACTACAATTATTCGACACCCAACAGTTATTTTATAATTAAACACGGATCAATATGTATTAAAACATTCTAAAAATCAGGAAGTAATTGTTTACTGCATCAAGTCAGTGTAACAAGTCGAAAGGTATTTATAAATAGTTGATTATAAAATCTTTTTCAATGACAGTTTTTTCGCATAATAAAGCAAAAGATCTAAAGTTTCTGAAATAATATATATAAAAAGCTTATTTCAGACGTTATTAATCATTCGAAGTCTAAAGAGAGACGAAAAAATGTTTTGTGTTATAGTGAAGCTATTGATGAGCAAAAAAAGATTATTGTATTCACACACGTATCGTTTTGTTCGACTCTATGCTTTGTATTAAATGATATCTATGTGTACGTGGTATTCTGATTCAATACTTTTTACATCTATTATCCCTATTTTCACATTTCAGCATACTACATTTGTCAAGTGTCAGAACGTTTATCTTCAAATATTTAGTAGTTAAGTTTAGCAGTAAGTTAAAGGATTCCAAGCTATAATTTTTACCTTGCTTTTATCTGTTCTTTTCTAATGAATTAAAAGTAGTAGACATTGTACAATCCAATATTTGCTTTTTTGTTATAAAAGTTATCGTTCGATCGATGATAATTTTATGTGTACTATCATCACATAAAACTTAATTCCTCTATGTGTTTCTAATCTCTCAGGAATCAAACTTCATGATGATAAATAACTTTATTTGACTCTATATTCTAAATAGATATAGAGAATGTTCGTATATTAGAGCAACACTTTCATACGAAATGATTATTATTACTTTTTTATTTACTTTCTTATTCTTGATCAACTGATGATATATCATTTGAATTGTTCGTTACCAAATTTTTTTATCTGATCGAAAGAAAAGGATCAATGATAAATTAATATAGGTGATAGAATAAGCAAAAAGTAATTATTTAAGAATATTTTCTATTTCGACTTTAGATCATTTATCGTATTTATCCTTGTTTTATATATAGTAGAAAAAACGCAAAAGAATATTACTCAGTTCAGTCACTCTCAAATCTCAAGAACGTTAGCTTATTTGTATATTATGTTAGATGCAAATCTACTCGGATATTGATAGTCTAAAATGTATCCAAAACACAGTTATATTATTATGTACTGAGAGTTGGCATCTCTTTTAAAAAGCAGTATTAATGAGAAGCATTTCTTGTTGAAGTAGCAAACAGCAAAAGTTATCGTACCTGTTAAATGCGAAATATTTATGCGTTCTATTGTATGCTAAATTAATAAATTAATCGTTTAGTTTACATATAACGTCAACAATAGTCGTTATTAGAAGATGAAATTTTGAAAAGAAGAGTGCAGTAATTAATTCACATGTCATTCATTATCCGAAAAAATCTTCTTGGAAATTGATTTCTTCATCGACTGAGAAACTTCGAACATAGTACTCTCTGTTTCGCGCATCGGTTCTATGATGCAAGTTTTACTCCCTAAATGTTTCAAATATAACTACCGATCATAGCAACTGATTAAAACAGAACATGTAGAAAAATGATTAAATAACATAATTGTTTTGAAAGACGAAATATAAAATTCTACAAAAGTTACCAGTATAATGTATCTTTATCATAAAGAATGAGATGATTTTTGTTATTTTTAAATTATTTTCTGACAGAATGAATAAAAAGAATTGTTTTTCTTAAAATATATTTTTATAATGTAAATAATGTAAAAGCTAATGATCCATAAATGTTTATTCATTTCTTTTATCTGCAGAATTAGAATAACAACATATACTGTACTAAATCGCTTAATAAAACGCATTGAATGGAGAAATGAAGACTTAAGTTCACATAAATAACTTTTTTAGATTTAGTATTGAAAAAATCACGCTAATCTACTAAATTCCTTTTAAATATGTATGTTGAGCTTCTCTTTTTATTCATTACTTATGCGCGAGCAATTAGAAACTTGTTCCAAGAAAACTCATAATGATGGTAAGAATAGTAAAACATAAGATCATTCGGGTTTAATAATTCTCGTTTAACTGTTTGAAATGGGTCAATATGATTCACACTACTAGCCAAAAACTAATAACATGAATTTTACCGTTACACGAAGAAAATCTGACAAGTTTACAAAATATCTAGTGAACTTCACTTGTTTGTGAGCATTTCTAAAAAAACTAAGTTTACTTTACCTTGTTGACATTTGTATAATGTTAACCACCACCTACGCTTTTACAAATGAATAATAAAATACGGCTGTTGTTGTTCAGACAATTTTTATCCTGGAACAAAAATAAACAATGCATGCTTAAACAAAAGCATAAAGAGCGGAATTTATCAGTGCTAGCAAGCCCTTTCGACTTCTAAAATCAAAAAAATATCTTGTTGATCTTATTGTAATTTAAAACGAGAAGCTCAAATCTGCATTATGGTTTTCAAAATAGACAACATTCTTTTACCACCTACATCCAATATTTCACACTGAAGAATGAGAAAGAAAAAACATTCAGCAAGGTTCCGCAGTAGTTCAGGCTTAGATTTACGAAGCGTCCATCCCAAGCACGAGAGAAATCAATACAATGTGCAACAGAAAAATAAAGGAGAAACTAAGCTCAATATAATGTACGATCTAAAACAGACAGTGAATCAAATGGAAGCCAGTCATTCGATGTCTAACGACCGTCAAAAAGATGACTTCAGTTGAAAAACAAAATACTGTACGATTTTCAGACGTTCTTTGTGTCGCCTTCAAAAGGCGGCCACTATTACGGGTATAGGGTGCTGCGGGGTGGCAGTTTCAATAGCCCGATATCTTTCCTGCAGTTGACAAGTTTTTGACCTGGTCATCCATTTCGGTACTAGTCATCAACCACAGCGCTTGACAGAAGGCTAGACCGACGAGGGGTTTCGTTCGCTTAGTTCCGTGAAGAATGACAAGATTTTCGTTAAAAATGGAAGGCATAATAACTGAGAACTTTACAAACAGTGATTGCTATTTTGATATACAAAAATAAAACGACAGATAAGCGCTGTTTCACGAAAAAGATGGTGAATAGTTTGCCTGAACTGTACTATGAAACATTTCTTCCATTAATCCGAATAAAAAATTCTAACATCATAACCACAAGAAATAAACAAACCACTGCCTTTGTTTATTTTTCATGACACTAACATCCGCCATATTTCAAGTACTTTTGCCTCTCGTCAGTCTTTTTTTACAAATAATTAAAAACCAAAGAGTTTGATTTATTAGCCTTGAACTACTGATTATCTTTCAAGCAATTATAGAATTGTCTTTCATGGCTTTGTATTATTTGTCCAGAACTGTTGTTCTTATTCCTAAATGGTTCCCGCTATCACCATTAAACGCAGAATATGACTAACCACAGAGAAAATAAAAAAATAAACGCATGCACACATACTATGCATAATCTGCGAAAACAAACGAGCGAAACATGTTAAGCCACTTTGACCTGCGCATTTCATGTTAGATTATTGAAGTGACAGTCGATGAAAGGATATTTTGTCACAGTGTTTATACAAACTGGTTAATCATCACCTTTTTCCAATCCGACACTCACTCTAGACGTTATTCTATACATGGAAATCAAGTGAACTTTAGTTTTCGTGAACACAATATAGTGAGAAACGCTGTTTGTGGAGATATTAGTGGTACCGAAAAAATTGTAAGGTGCTCGTAATTCGAACTTCGAGCAAAATTTGTTTTTGACTTAATCATGCATATTCTGATTCGTCTTGTCGAGCTGATCACGAATATCACCTTTTGACTTCTTTTCAACCGCATCT
>CAJNOQ010002708.1:0-22970 GCA_905250885.1 Didymodactylos carnosus | reverse complement strand
TAGGAACTTGTCAGACTTGGGATTACTCAAACTACATCGATCATTTAACTAGTTGGTAATAAAACATGCAATATGTGGGAGAAAATGACTATTTCCAACGTTATAATATTTTTTTTTCAAATATGAAACAAGAATTATATTTAATCTAGTTAATATGCGTACCTAAGATGAAAGTTTTTGTTATTTATATTGGGTACACAATGAAGACAAAAAGAGCGTCTATAATAAAGCTAAATTACGCTTAAAATTGAGCACAGGAGTCGAATTCAGCATGTATTCGTTTTGGAGAACTTCCTGAGAAACCCTTAGGGGCTCCTTCTAAACTCCCTGGGGAATTTGTTGTTTGTCGTGATTCCCTGGGAATTTTTCCAAGGAAAGTGGACTATGGAAGCGTTTTACTTTCATACTGAAAAAGAGGTGTTTTCACACAGGTTAACCAGGAGTTGCATTAAATCCGACAAAGTTTTAGTATGCCATTTTATAGCCCATGCCGACTTATGAAGAGTTCAAATTCTTTTCTCGAAAAAAACAATGTTTTTTTTGAGGGCGTGAGGACGACAAATTCGATTTATATTGAAAATCTCCCCTAGCAGTACTCTATCTTTATTTTTCCTAAAGATTTTAAAATTTCTGTGAATATACTAAACGATAGAGCTCAAAAATTTCTACTTGTAACATAATCTTCAAGATTATAATTTTGAAGCACTTTGTTTAGCAGAACTCGTAAACTCAGAATGCGAATTCCATTTATTTTTGTACTCGCTGTAAAATGAGCAGAAGGTAAAGAAATATTATCCTATTTATACTTAAAGTGAAGCATAGATCACGTGGGTGCTTTAACAGCTTTAATCTGCATCTGTATTTCGAAGAGATTATTCTAAATTGACAAAAAATGAGTTTGAATAATGATTACAAAATATTCCTACCCGTTCAGACGCATATGTAATCGGTGAATATCCGGTTAGTNTAAATTGACAAAAAATGAGTTTGAATAATGATTACAAAATATTCCTACCCGTTCAGACGCATATGTAATCGGTGAATATCCGGTTAGTATTCTGTCCTAGATTTTAGCTTCCTATATATTGATATAAAAACCTAGTTGGTTAGATTAACATTAGAACTAAATTACAGACATTTACAATCCAACATAGATCTAAAAAGGAACGCACGCATTCAATAGCATTTAACTTGAGAGAGTGAAATCCAAGAAAAAGTGGTGGTATCATCGGATCACCCAGTCTTACTTGTTGATTGCTCGACACTATTCAAACACCTTTCGTCAACGTGAAGCCAAGGCAGATTCAGTCATTTAGTCTCACCTCCATGCTCTCTTTATCTTTCACTCTGTTCACTTACGAAAGGATAAACTATTCGCTAGTGAACAAGTATTTTCAACTCAGAGAGATCCCCAACCAGCATTCATGAACATCTGTCACTGATTCATTCGCAACACACTTCCACTAACAATTCCTGATTTCGGCGAGTACTACTATCTCATTCACAATCCGACATTCTCAATCAACATATGGCATTATAATTCTATTCTGTGAAAACTAGAAGAGAGTGCCGCTCTGTGACCCTCTTCTAGTCTACGAGTGAAAGTGACTTCAGAGGCTTTGGTTTCAATCGGCTCTCCGTTAATGGTGGATGTTTGCGTTTTCGAAGGACGTCCACCATTGTGAGTTGCTAATACAAGTACCCAAACATCGCCTGTTGTTTATATTTCATGCTCTGCGTCGCGTATATTCAAATAAAAGTCAACAGAAAGAGAAAGAGGCTTTCGCAATTCCGCGAGAGTAGAAAACGACGAAGTGTCTGGTATTCACCTAGTGCACAAACACAGATGATTGATAGTAAACAGCATGTGGATAAGTGAAAATTATTTCTGGAAAAGTGTATTGATTGCAATAAGGACAAGTTTATATGTAATGATGCAAAACAAAGATGGATGTTTCCAGATTGCTATCTTAATCCCTGCATTTTCTAGGTCAAGATAGCCTATACTCAAACTCGGTCTATCCATCGCAAACCATCGGGCTCTCGAAAGCGTAAGAGTCCGGCGAACAGTAAAACTAGCGAATTAGTAATAGTGCAATGGTCTTTCGATTCATGCACAAGTCAAATTTTCATTAAGCTTTTCCACGGCAAAAAACTATCTGTTAGTTCTCGTACAGTGAGAACTGTATCATGGTACATCTGGATTTAAAATACTCGTAGCGCCTCTAAAACTCAATTGGGAAGTCTAAAACTTACAGATTAGATATAGTTTGATGCGCGCTACAAAATGGCTGACTCAGAAAGTCTTTTTGAACAAATTTAATTTTCGGATCTCTGAAAGCCCGATTGAGCACATGACACGTCATATATATGGTAGACTGTCGTAAGTTAGGTAGGGCCAATTAATAAGAGTATCGATTTATACCAAAACCCGAAAAAATTTAAGCTCCGTATCAGCAAAATCTAACAGTTGTGCTCATGTTTGTTCAGCAACTTTCTGTCACATAAACGTTCAAAATCAATGCCTGCAATGTTGTGTCGTCACCCGCCGCCCTCCCCGAGCGAAGTGTTTTATGAAGCAACTGCACAAGGTTCAACGATAAATACAGAATTTTTCACGACAAAAAACTGCTTTTAGTTCTCGTACAGTGAGTACTGTATCATGGTAAGCTGAACTTAAAAAATTCGGACTTCATATTCGTAATCAGCACCGTCGATTACATATAAGAACAGTAATTTCATAGTTACAATGATTAATCACTTGAGACGGTTCCCTCGTCAGTTTTTGATAGCCCTTTCCCTTTTCCATTAGAAAACTATACGACTAATAGTCCGTGACAAATTGACTGCAACGAGCTGACTGCGACGAATTGACCGTGCGACGAACAGACATGCAGCGAATTGTCTGCGACGAATTGTCCTGCGACTATCTGAACGTCCAAACATCAGCTTGAAAACTAAAAACTAAGTATAGGACAATATCTATTCTATGCAACCATATATATATATATATATATAAAAGTTTTTCAGTCAAAATATTTTTAACTACGCTATGAAAAAACAAGTGCCTCACACAATGAATGGGACGCTTAAAATAGCCCACAGTGGAGCACTTTTTTCTACGAGACACCTTTTTGTGACCTTTGACGGGAAACCTTTTTGCCATCTCTAAAAAGGGTTTTTCACAAAACCAAAACGTCCTTCAACAAACTAATACCTTGCTGCTCAAATGTTTTGTGTCTTGAACTGTCGATGTTTTTCTCATTGAAGAGGAGCAGGAAAAACTCAAGTATTTGATTTGTTTACAATCTGAAAAATTTGCGGCCAAAACAGGAAGCCTTCGGCCTACCGGAACCCAGTGATTTTGTTTAACTCTGTGGGGAATGGCCCAAAAGTCTAAAAATCTTAGTTGCGTTCCTGCTTACTCGGATTAGATACAGACTTCATCTTTGTATCAAATTATAGGTATATCTAGAATCCCAATCTATGCTGAAGATGTAAACTCCAGGATCTTTTCTGTTCGTTTTCTAGAAAAGACATTGAGAGAGTAACACGACTGGGCCATTTTTAAAGTCATTGTCATTCACGTTCGTGAAAGAATCTGGTTTAAGTGTTGAAAAATAAATGGAATGGAGTTTGTAGAAGATATTTTATATTTTGGTAAAAAGGAAGGTTTGAAATTTTTTTTCATCGGAATTGTAACTTTACCTTCGCGATACGATAACGTTTGAATCTCAAATTAGAACTTTTTAACTTTAAACTCAGTTTTTTATGTATTTTTAAGGTTATATTCGTAACCAACGTGAAAAAGTGCGTTTGGTTTTACATATTTAACGTAGATTTTAGAAAAAAATTATGCTGATACTTTAACAGCCCAAGCCGTCGACTGGCAGGAACAGAAATTTTCCCTCTTTGTTCTTTACCTTGGTACTTCTAGTATAGTTAACCGAGTGCTGGTTTTAAAAGTTACTTTTTCCATTTGTGTTTTCTATTGTGTTATTTATTTTTATCATGTTGAAGTAATGTTTAACACATATAAATAACAAAAACAGGTAAAAAAAAATGAGCATACAATAATTGCGTTCTCTGTTCGTATCGAAAAAAAAACAAACGAAGATTTTTCTTAGTCGTAGGAATAATATAACGATTATGGAAAAATATAGAGCACCATGTAAAATGTACAGAAATAATAATTTTGACAAAAATTGCATATATGTTCAAAATTCGCATGAAAAATTTACAATTGTTCAACAAAAAAATATATATTTCATAAAAAAAAGAAGAAATCTTCTTTTCTTCTGCATACACATGTACTCTTCACAGGTATTCAGATAGAAAAAAACCGGTATCATGAATGTTCGAGAACTGAACTATGGAATGTATAGTAAACAAAGTATACTGAAGTCGTTATTAGGATCATATATCATCCACTGATTTGTATATGAATGTCTTGAACAAGGTCTTCCGTTCTTACTGTAGCTCTTTCTGTGCAATTTTTAATAAATTAAGTTCGACTAGGGGAGGTGAATTAGAAGTCTGCAAAAATGAAAATTGCAGGAAAAACTTCATCGCTATCATCAAACGATTAGAAACAGATACTCGAAGACATCAGTCAATGCTCGACGTTTTTCCTTTGTACAAATATCATCCGCAGAAATCTAATACAGACATTTGCACACAACATTTCAATTCGGTAAATCCTAAATGCGTGCTCCTCGGCTTTCGACATCACACTGTTGCTATCTTACTTAAAAAATTCTATCAGTGGATCACTCTATTTATATCTAATGAGAGACAAGTTTTAATAAAACATATTGCGTAGAAAAAGAAGCGCATAATAACCTATTTATCGCTTATTGAGCCATATTGATGACTTTGATATATGAATATTGTTTGTGTTTGTGTGTTGAGATGTGTCAAATCCGTGTGAAAATGGATAAGTGAACAAGGAAGATGGTGAGGACGAATGTTGAGAAAAAGCAAACTGTTCTTGATTATCACTGTTATCGTCATCGTTGCTGTTATTATTATTATTATTCGTGTTTAATTGCTGCTGATCGGAGAAATGAGAATCTCGATCGAGGCCAGTTGTCACGGTTGACTTAATAGCATCTCGATATTCGGGATCATTTTTAAAGTAACGCATTAGTTCAAAAAAAGTAGGACGTTTTGATTCATCCCATTCCCAACACTTTAGCATAATACGATACGTCGATGGTGGGCACCGACTGGGACGTTCTAAACGTTTTCCTCTTTGAAGATAATAATATACGTCAGTACCATTCATATCACCTAAACAATATAAGATCTAGATTAAATTGTTAAAAAGTTTAATGAGACTAGATAATACTGACCATAGGGCGTTGCAGCATAACTAAACATTTCCCAAACAGTGACACCGAATGACCATACATCACTCTTCGATGTAAATCGGCCATAATTGATTGCTTCTGGAGCATACCTGCAAGAAAACAAAACTGCTAGAATTTGGAGTAATAGCTAAACCAAAAGTACAGAAGTCATGTAGAACGGACAATGGACTACAGTCTAATGTATAATTTAATAAAAAGTTATTAGATGTTATATAAGAAAAGTAACAATTAAACTTATCACAAATGTTCGGTTCATTTGTTACTCTGCTTATTAGACATACATACCATTTTACAGGTATTTTACTATCAGAACGTTGCATATAAACATCAGCTTCAGTACGCCTCGACAAACCAAAATCACTATAAAGAAATGTGAGATATGTTTAGTTTATATATATTAAAACTTTAATTATACAATTAATTATACCTTATTTTGACTTGATCGTTTGATTGTATCAAAACATTTCTGGCTGCAAGATCCCTATAAAAAATCAGATAGCTGACAACAATTTTCTATAGATAGCTTGAAAACGTAAAAATACACTTTAGTGTAGAAATATTTATAATCAATTTTTTAGAAAAGCGATTCAAATAATCGCTAAGAGTTTTAAATAAATTAGTATTTTTTAAAAAAATCGTATCACCATTACAATGATATATTTAACTTAAATCAGAAACACGGCATTACTTCGGAAATTTCCGAAAAAAAGAAATAGGAGAAAAAAAATAGGCTGAAGTGTTCTCTGTAACTTTTTATGTTCTTCAGATTTACACTACTATACCATAGATCAAAATTGATCATTAAAAAAACAATAACATTGCTTTTGCTCGAGCTGAATAGTACTTTTATGAATAATCTCACCTGTGTACGATTCCTTTTCTTTCGACATAGGCCATACCATCTGTAATTTGAGCACTCCATAATTTTAATCTACTTTCGTTAATTTGTCCTTTGTATTTCCATAGGTAATCTATCAGTGCTCCCAATGGTAATAATTCAATGACCATCATCATACTGTCATCATTATCAACGATTCCATATAATTTCGTAATACAATGATGAGTTAATGTTGCCATGTGTTCAGCTTCTCTCAAAAAATCTTGTTTCATCGAATATGAATAATCTTTTAAAATCTTGATGGCTACTGGAATTCCATTGCGACGTTCATCTTTATAAAATCCTTCCCATACTTGACCAAATTCTCCTTCACCCAGCACAGATGTTTGTTGAATTTGACTCATTGGTATCATGGTCAATTGTAACGATTTTCGTTTTTGTTGTGTTTGTTGGCGTTTGACCGATGATGATGATTGTGAACCATTTGAATTTGAACGAGAAGTTTTTGTTTGAGTAAGTTCAGATATAAATGGACGAATTCGTCCACCGACAGCTTGTCGTCTATCGACAAACGGGATTAGACTATCGGCGTTTGTTGGTGTATGATTATTATTTGTTGCTTGTGGTGAAGGTGATAGACTGGCTGAAGAAGAACTTGTCGATAATGATGAAGAAGATGGAGATGTGGGGTCTTGGTTGCTGCTGGCACGTGAACGAGAGGAAGAAGAGACCAACGAAGTCACTGAGCCGCTCAATGAACCATTTGCTGAAATGACAAATTTATATTGTTTCAACACTCTTTTAATGATTCCATTTTCGTCACGGTCAAAGTTGAATATCTCCGAATGTAATTTGACGAAGATAAAAAAACTTTTACTCGAGATCTATAAAATTATGGAAAATAATTTGGATAAAAATTTCTTACGCAAATGTATTGTGCTTCGTCGTACTATTCCTCGTTGCACTCCTCCATTTAATTTCGTTATTGTCTCATCGACACTCGCTTGTTTGGATAATTCTCCATTTGTCGGTTTACTTCGTACTGTAGTCAATGGTGTATTTGATGCAACAGCATAAACTGCTAAAGGTTGAACTCTGCTAGGCACAATTTGTCCAAGTCTATTTATTGACGATAACAATGTTGTAGGCAATCCATCAGGTATTCGACAATAATGATCAATTAAATGTTCAATACAATCAAAATATGGCCCATCATCGATGTAATACGTTGTGTCGTTCAGTTTAATAATTTCATAGTTAAAAAATTCTTTTTCGTTATATAACGATAGAGCATAATTTTTGGGGTTTTTTGACGAAAGTCGTACGACAAACATTCCATTTTTAGAACCTTTTGATTCTAACAATGTTTTTGCCGTTAAACGATCTAAATTTGTTTCATGCAGCCAATCAGATTTTCGACTAACAGCTGGTAATGGTTTATAATCACGTAAAATTTGTACACAATCATCCGATTTTTCTTCTTCTGCTATTTCTAATGGTGTTTTACCGTAGCTTGTTCGCGCACGCAAAGGCGCACCATTTTCCAAGAGAGCATGACAACATGCTGCACTGTTATGATAAGCAGCCTCATGTAATGGCACCCAATTATTTATATAATTACGCTCTTCATAATCGGCATTACCTTCATTAATCAATATAAACAATGTTGATGGACGATTGCCAGCAGCTGCCTATATAGAAAAAAAAAGGAAAAAATGATAAATTAAACTGTGCTAAAATTAGTCTTACTCTATGCAAAGCCGTTCCACCATCTGCATCTCTTGCTAGAACATGTGCTCCAGCTTTTAATAGCAATCTCACAATATCATCATGTCCAAAATAACATGCATCATGCAACGCTGTTGAGCCTTCTGAATCTTTTGCATTGACATCTGGTCTACAGTGATCGATCGATAAAATTTGTTTAACAAGTTCAATATTTCCTTGTCTACATGCTTTATGTAATGTATTTGTGTAGCCAGATCGTCGGGTACTAATAGGTGGAGGAATATTAACAACAAATTCATTCGATAATAAACATGCTAGTCCATCTGGTCGTTTTTGATAATATTGAATGAGTGCTTCGATGCCGGCTATTTGTGGTCCACTATCAATTCGAAAATAAATATCGTATATTAATTGTATTTTATAATGATAACATTTATCGAGATAAATCACTGATAGACTAAAGTCGTGTGGAGATGTAGTACAGTCACGCAAAAGAAACAATCCATCGTGACGATATTTAGAATATTTTGATTTTAATAATTGTTCAGCTTTTTCCCGATCAATTGAATCGTGATAAAAGGCGATTGAATGCGATTGCTGTTGTAATTGTTCACGATCACGTTTTAATAAATGTGCTACACTGTGTAGTTTAAGTAAATTTTTTACCGATTGTTCCTGATCAATATCAGTCATAGTTTAAGATAGCTGTATTTTATTGTTCATTATTTGGTATCTATTTCACAGAAAAACGACACAATCGTACATCTAATTAAACAAAAACAACAAAATATAAAGTAATTTTAAATTTACAAATTTCTTTTTTTTTTCAATCTAAAATCCTTTTTTCTTCCTTATAAGTAAAGTCAAAATGTCAGTTTTGATCAAAAATTTCTTTTCTTTTCTTTTCATAATTTATTTCTAAATTTTGAGCAGAAACTAGTTATCATAAGCTTCTGATCGTTGCAACAGATCTTTAACAAAAAAGAAACATGGATAAAAAAATAAAGAGATCAAATTTTGTGTTCTCTTTTAGGGATATTTGTATGTATATGCGTTCTTATTCTCATGACAAGAGGATATTAAGCAACAAAAAGGAGGAGAAAGAAATCATTTTACAAACTGTATATAGTTACAATATATCCATCTAGACTATAGATTTAAACATACTTATATACATATAATATGTGTATGTATATATTCGACAATAAAAAAAAAAAAATTTTCTTTCAAAAATATATAGAATTTGTGATGGTTCTTATTTTTATCTGTCTGTCTGTACAATAATTTAATACATAGTAAAATAACATAAAAAAATTGTGTTAATATCAAACATCACTGAAGTAGAATCGACAAAAAACATACATCAAAAATTCAAACAAGCATTCTCGGAAATACTTCAAGGATAATTGAGACATCTTGTATAAAGTAAACATTTGTTGTTTTAGTACATGTTTAGGATATATATCAAAGTAATAGACAATGTACTTTGATAAATTTAAACATATGTATGCTGCATACAATGTTGTAATTAAAGATGAAATTAAGTCAACAATTCATTTGACTTTTGTCCTTGATCCACTAAGAATCTTCTTCTACATTCACTCCTAATTTGTGTTTAAAACGAATTTGAGTTTAGAAGTCAATTTGATTTCTCAATTTCTCCATAAAACAGATCTCTATCGAACATATACAATACTTACCATTTAAATCATTACTCTTCCATAAATATTATAAATTATTTTTATTATTTTTTTATTGTACAATTTTGTATCTAACAGAGCGTGTGAGTGTGATCGGACATGGTAGAGAAAAAGGAAAATACTGAAAAGTTTCGTTTTATTTTAATAAATAAAACAGCATATATGACAAAAAAATCAGATCACGAAAGAATTGAAATGAGACCGTCGCTGTCTCTTCTGTTATAGAGAGTGGTGTTGTGTTCATGATAACAATCAATTACACTTTCTTTTTCTGTTTTGTTTTCGTTATACAAAAAAGTTTTAACAAGTATTTCTCTCATTCCATGACCGAAAAAAAAAGAGAGAGAAGAGAAAATGTACATGCGTTACTCGCCTGCGCTCACCTACACACCATTACACCTTTTAATCAATGATGCTATGTGATGCGCCTTCTCTTCATTCATTCAGTTTTTCTTTTTTTCTTCTTCATGATTTTTAGGTATAACGTTATAGTGAAGAGTTTTCTTCTTCTTCTCTTTGTACTTTCATACTGTAGATACAGTACTTTTGTGTATAAGACAACAAGAGAAGAAGAAAAAGAATACAAACGTCAAAAAAATAGAAATACCTTAACTGCTGGACTTCACTCATTTTCTTTCTTCTTTTCGTACTGCTGCGTGGAGGAGAGAACTGTATAACTGATCACAGCCACAAAACAAACATATGGATAGTTAATTAAATTTTTATTCACTTCTTGTTTACAAGAAGACGCATGTTTAGCTTATGTCGTACGTGTGTGTTGTTATTTCAAAGTTCGCATATGACATGTTGTTGTTTTATATGTTGTGTGTTATATATTTTTACAATTTTGTAATATATATTTACATATTTTTCTTGAAAAGGTCGGTGTATTTAGAAAAAACGCATGCTCCGGTTTCCTACTTATTTAGTATAGATGAGAAGATGTGCTCGAAGCTTTAACAGCTTTCAGATGTGGCCCTACTATTCGTTTTATATTGTTACAAAAAGCAGAGCAAAAGAAAAGAAAGTTTCAAAAATAGTAGTGATATTTTGCACAAATGCCATAGGTGTTTCTGTTCTTCGTCAGTAGTGCGAGAATCATCTGTGCAAGCATGCGACTGCTTCAACTTGACTTTTAAAGAATATCATATTGAAGAGCTTATTATAAATGAAAATTAAGCTTCACCTAACTAATGGAGGGAGATATATGAACTTTTCTTGAAATACCTAAAAGAGCGAGAAAGAAAAGACAATTATTCACAATCTATTGCTTAACTTGATACAATTAAATTATTCAAAAACTTTCATCTATTCTCATCTATCAATCGTTGTTTTGGACAGCTGATTTTTTTCCTCGGTCAACAATAATAAATTAACTTCAAACACTCACCCATTCCTTGTTATGTAAATCTTCTTTTTTTTTTTATATACAATGTAACTTCTTTTAATGATTAATATATATAATGACTTCTGTTTTAACGCGAAATTTCTTTTCCTGTTTACATCACACCACAAACAAAACTGACTTCTAAATGACATGTTTACTAACACCTGTAATCTACTCAATTATTCTAATCTCTCTATTTCAATATACACGAGCGATAGTTGATGACAAATAAAAAAGGAAAAAGAAAATTTTTTGCGTAACATACACTTGATGTATCATAATGATAATGAACTATACAACGACTGAATGAATAGACAATGTATATGAACACTTTGGATCATAAAATTTAACCTTTATATATGCAAGTGTTTTGCTTGGTATCATTTTGAGAAAGACGTCAAAAAAGAAATTTGAAAAAAGTCTCATTCTTAAATGAAGGACTTTCTAGAATTCTCAAAAGCTAAGGAATACGAAGAGTGAATAGACCATATGAAAGGAGATATCCAACTTTAAACTGGTTTATTTTCTTCTTCGAAAAATCATAGCTCAGTGCTTGAATGTGATAAACTTTTTTTATAGTAGTGAGTAAATGACAGAGTACTAAAGAAAAATGAAAACTTTAAGAGTAGTGTAGCTAAACATTTTTTATTCGTGAAATACTTATTGAATAGTAAAGAGTAGAAAATTACATTGCAAAGAAATGTGTAAAATAGAAAATTTTTGTATTTAGTTTATCATTTCAGATACATGTAAATGTTTAGATGTTTCACATTGAAATTCGTACCTTAAAGTCCATTTGTAGTTTTCACCTATAGAGAGTTATTTGCATGTACTTTTGGATGACAATGACTCACATGATATGTCAATTACTAAGTATGATGAGTAAGTGATGATGAGACGTTGGCAGAAAAAGTTTTTTTGAAGAAAGAAAGTTTTTTCGCATATCTAAAAACACACTCATTCTCAGAGTGTCTGCTTACTTATAACTAGACACATGATGCATATTTTTTGAGAAATTGTTCTAATTTTCCTGAGTGAAATCTCTCACTCCAAAATATGAAAGTCTATACCTTTAAAAACCTAGCTATCGAATATGTTCAAAATGTTGTTTCATATATGGGAATAAATCAAAAAAAATTGGTTAAACATTGTCTTAACTGATGCACATTATTTTTTATCGTCACCACTTCAATCATTGGTCTTGAATAAAAAATATAGTTTACCCGTTCAATACATTCAAGTCAATTCGGTCATGAAGTTACAATAATTGTTAATAAAACCACATCATTTTCAGTTTAAACTTGATTCATCATGAAAACTGATTCAGACTTCACTCTAGAATTTTGTATGACATTCAAATCTTTTACAAAACTGTCCATGCTCTCATTAATTAGTGATTTAAATAGTCATGAAGTCCGTTTTTAACATTATCCTTTTGAATGAGTATATTGAATATTGATTCGAAAAATATTTTTAAGAAATATCATGGTTAGTTCGTTCCGTAATCTTCTATTTAAATTTTTATCTAAAGTTCTTACCTGTTCAATAGCCACTTGAAAGCGGTTGCTTTTGATATTTAATCTTCTCTATCAAATCTCAATTTGTAGCATTCACACTGATACACATACATAATCTTTACTATTTGTGTGCTCAAGTGCCTTACGTAAAAAGAAGGGTGAAATATGTAAAAAAATACAGTTTTTTTTCTGCTTATTTTACTTGAACAAGACAAAGAGAAAGAGAGAGTGCACGAATAGAAATGAAACAAAAAACTGCATATATTGCAGAGAAGGTTTTATTTGATTTAAATTACACGAGTGAAAAATGATCGCAATTCACTTTCATATCGAAACTAATATGGCATTTATTAGAAAAACATAAATTTATGAACATTAATAATACGATGTGTATAGTAACAATTGAAAAATCAACCAAATTATAAACCCGTTAGTAAAAATACAGTCAATGAGAAAAGTTTCGGAGGCAAGGACAACGTAAAAGAATTCAAGGATTATAACCCCTACTTCAATATGATTAAATTAATCAGGTCATTTATAACGGTATTAATACGGACCGTGTCGACCTCGTATAAATCGAGTCTTTTTAAGCCGTTTTACTGCTATCGTTCGTTAATTAGTCGTTTTTTTACTGTATAAGTAAGGCAAAGAAATAGTCGGCTAATAGTAATAAAGAAATGGAGAGTTTTGTACCCTTAACTACACAGTTTTATTCTACTAATCGATGGTAGCCGTAGATGAATGAGTGGATCGCTTATAGGTGACTGATAATCGGCCGTCAGTCCGTTGTCACATCTGGTACATTCGGGCAAGGAATATCTTATCCGTTTAGCCAGATTTCCACAGCTCTTACTTGTAATGAATCAAAGCAAAAATGAAAGCAATAATAGTCGTAAAAAGACTCATTCCACGTGAAAGTGCCTAAAATGACGCCTAATCACATTGTGACGCGATTTATTTTTCTAAAGTAGACAAGAACCATCTTCCGAGATTTTATTGTCAGATCAGGCAAGGAGCTTCATTCTTGATGACAACACATACTGTTGAATTAACTTAGCGTCAATAACTTTATTACAGAAACGAAGAAAATTTTTTCTCGTATGATAAGCTATATGTATTATTTCGAGTTTCTGCATATTCTAATTTTTAAAAATGATAGCTTTCTTGTTCATTTTAACTTAAAAAACTATACCACTGTTTCACAACTTCAAATCTATAGGTGGTAATATATAATATATATAATTTTTTTCTCATTATTATTCACCCAATGAAAACAAAGAAAAGAAAGAACTTTGTCTAAAATAAAAGTACAAAGTTATAGAATGATTATAAGTGAAAATAAAGAATAGCATTTATGATATTTATTAGATTGTAAATATATTCTACAATTATTTGATAGAGTTTATCATAAATTATAGTTAAGCTAGATTCAATCTTCCTCTTTAATTTACATAAAAGAACCACACTACTAAATCTTCGTATGCTAATACATTTGCTTAAATTACAAATACATGTATTACTCATATGTTAACTCTTCCGGTATGATATATTACCAAAACAGGTAATATCGATCTCGCTCGAACTAACAATGTTACCAAATCATAAAAAATAAAATGGATGATACTATATTTGAATCGATAACCTTATTTTTCTGCTTGATATCAGTAGAAAGATTGTTGTTATGTGTTTAATGAACTGATAACTTATACGATCATAGGAGACAAAAAAATTTTATATTTTTCCAACAAACCACTGTTTCATATATAATAGTGATTTTTACAAAATAAAATGGGCAATGACTAACTGTTGAAAGGGGAAAAAACAGCATGGTAATTTTTTATGTTAAATGCTTGTTTTTTATTGTGTTAATGCCATTATTTCAAGTGATCCGATAAATGGCATTTAATGATGAAATTTTTTTAATTTTTGCTATATATAATTAAATGCTATTTTTTAGGCAGTTTGTCACAATGAAATAGCTGACAATTAATGACGACATTAATGGTCAGTTTTTTAACAGTTTTAGTGTCATTTAAGGGACATTTTTTAGCCATCCAAATTGTCAATGGATAAACTATTAATGCTACCACTATTCACCCGGGAAAACTATAATGGGTGATTCAGATAAAATTGTCGACTTTCCCCATGAGTTTTTCTCAAGCTAAACTGGCTCAAAAAGTTTCGTTGTGGCACCAAAAGATAGGAAATTTTGTGTAGATTTTATTCTTTTGTTCTTTTCAAAATAACTATTTACCTATTTTTGTAGCAGTAAAACTACTGGAAGCCACAGAAAGTTGTTTTGGTCAGCACTTGGTTCGACTGGAGTGTGCTTTTTAGCTGTTCAATAGTTTCGTTGCACGGTCCAAAGATGGCACTAAAAAGTTAATAAAATATAATTTTTAGTATACTTTTGATTCGTAAATATTTTCAACAGCTAAACTTTTCGACGTTTTCCAACGTCTTTCATTAGTAGCATAAAAGCGTTTAGAACTTTATAACAAGGAGGTTATAATAATTTATATGACGAGTATAATATATCGCTTAGACAAAAGACCGTAAAAACACCAAAAGAAAATAAGTTTGACAGATACGGAGAATTTTGAGATAGAAAACCATTCAAAAACTGGTAGAGAATTTGATATCGTGTTTGGGGATAGTGTAATTTATGACAGAGAGAAAAATCTATCTATATAGGAGAAAAAAGCTTGAGTATAATATACTGTAGCGAATCGAGGGTATAAAATAATAAATCCGCAATGCAAATCTACTACTAAGAAATGGATAAGATCAAGCAGTAGTCATAGATTTTGTAAAGTCGAAGATCTAGGTTCGACAGTGATCACTGGTATTAGCGCAGTTTCTACAACAGGAAGATAAAATCGTACTACAGCTCCTAAGATCCATGCGAGTATTAGTGCAAAACTACTAATGAAAATATATTAACTATCGACGTGTTTATATTACACTAGTCGTGCAGACCATGCGATCTACTGACTGGATTAGAGTCCTGCAGGTTACTACTTTTTGACCTAACCTATAAAAATTTTCACAACCTAAACCTAACCTAACCTAGGTTAACCTAATACAACCTTTTGCAATTTTTTCCCAAAATCTGGTTTCAGAAGCCTAAACTTCAGCTTTCTTCCATATCGTTATTGTTTTTTATCTAAACACCGTCTAAAAGGTAAGCTTATACAAAATAAATCACATTTTACATGAATATAGAAATGAATCGGTTGAATCTTTTATTCTTTAATGTAATCTTTGGAAAATAGCTTTCTGAATAGGGAGACCCTCTTGAGAGTAGACCAAAATTCCACTTTAGGCTCTCGATGCTACGAAGGTTCTGTTATTGTTGTGTACTTACCATCTATTTTTAGCAAACGGAAGTTTTTTCTCTGCACTTCCTTTTTTGATTGTACTATTTTTCAGTTTAAAAATAGTTCAGTTTAAACTAGGGAACCTCGGTCTGAACTTCATCCTCAATCGATAAAATTCCACTCGAACTACGCTTTATTACTCAAAGCGTTGGCTGTTTTAATGTGGTCGCTCAAAATCGGTTTCTTTCGTTTAGGTTAAAAATAGGTTATCAATGGCGTAACCTACAACCTAACCCATAAAAAATTTCATAATCTAAACCTAACCTAACCTATGGGTTAGGTTTAACCTGCAGGACTCTAGACTGGATCCAACCAGAATTAGTCGACTATGAGCAGTTTAATAGAAAATACAAACTGTGATATAAACGTAACACGAAATATTTGAATAGAAAATACAAATGACATGGTAGCCATTATATAACACTAGAATAAGTGAAATCTGTTGTCCATATATACACATCATTAATTGGATCGTAATACCATCTGATATATTTGCACGTTCAGTGTCAGAATAGTCCTCTGAAAGAAGGCAAAATAATTAATTTGTGTTAATTGCATTAGTAAACAGATATTCAGAGATATTAAGCTGAGAAGACGAATTAGGAACATCATATGTTATTCTCGCATCACAATGCTTGATGTTAAACCAAAAATAAATAATATTTATCTTAAATTTGATAGATCAATACTATAAAACAGACAACTAGTGTTTACTTATTTATTTTTATCTGATACGAATATATTTATCTGTGCTCAGTAGAGAATAATTTTACAAGCTGACTTTTTCTTCTACTGACTAACCATATTCTTTTCTCCAGAATCCAAAGGATTGCTGAAAATCCTTTGAGTCTTCCAGTTTGTTCGTTTCAGAAAGATATGTTTCTCTACTGTTCACATTGTTGTATTGAGAGATTCAAGAGCATTTTATCAAACTCTAAGGAAAGTACTCCTGTTGATAAAACAACGCCTATAGCTTAAGGGTGTCCCCCCTCTTTTTTCACCCTTGGAAACGGTGGAAGGCAAGCTCCGATTGAGTTCGCACTTTTATCAGAAATAAAATATCAAAAAACGATAAACTATACGTTTATGTCCAGAATTTTCTGACATTTTCTTCCATGGGTTTTTGGAAGATTCTATTTTCATCCTGTCACATTAAACCTCCTCGAAAAAATCGTCCAATCGAGCTCAAAATTTTACTACAGATACTTCACACCCTATTTCAGCTTCTAAAATTTTTTTTGGGAAAATATGCTTACCTTTCTGAAATAATAAGATATAAAAGTCACTAAAATAAGAAGTTCGTTTTGTCTTTAGGCAAAGTAAAATCCTTCTTAATACTTTAAATATTTTGCAAGTACTCGAGTAACAACCTTAAGTACTTCTTACTAATTATTCCAATTATCGTAGTATGATCTTGATAAAATAATCTAAGATCTTATTTAAGTTCTGAATAAGATTTGATGACTGTATTTTCGATCAGCCTGTTGTTTTGCCCTCATACACGTATAACGAGTGGGCCAGAAATAATGACGCACTTTTGTTCTTTTTTCTTCCGAGCGGTTCGAAGATGTCATTCTAAACTCATTCGATAGAGAATTTTCTACTCTACAAAATCCATTACCTTCTTTCATTACATATTATTTCATTTATTTAAAAAATAGTGCAGAGTATTGACGAATAATAAGTATAACTGCGATTTCCTATCAAAATTTTGGTGACTTTTTGTTTTTGTGTAACTTTTCGAGAAATAATGTGGTAATTAAGAAGAAGGTGGTATAAAAATGTTCAGCGGATTGAGCGCTATCATCTAGTCTACGTTTCTTATTCATTCGGTCATCCAAATTGCGAAACTTTCAGTCCATAAGTTAATCTGTACTTTCGGGTAATGTGGGATTTTGAAGAGCAGAAAATTTTCTATCTTCTGAAGTCAGAACCAAGTCTCGGAACCGTACGGGATATAGATAAAAATAGATACATGAATAACCCCATCATTTCAGAATCATCCGTTCTTAGTGGCAAAATCTTAAGAAAATTTTTATTTCTAAATACGGATTAATTAAATGAAGACGAATTCTTTACACAAAGTACCTGTGATGAATAGCTAATAGAGGCGTTATTAAATAATCAATTAGGTCAACTAAAAAAATAATTATAATCTATTCCTTCCATGGCAGTTATTCTTATCTGTCAGTACTCTGCACTATTTTTTAAATAAATGAAATAATATGTAATGAAAGAAGGTAATGAATTTTGTAGAGCAGAAAATTCTCTATCGAATGAGTTTAGAATGGGATCCTCGGACCGCAGTTGTGCTCGGAAGAAAAAAGAACAAAAGTGCGTCATTATTTCTGGCCCACTCGTTATAAGCAAAGATGAAACATAACTGATGAGAAACCATTCCATGTGATTAATCGTTTTAACTATAAAGTTACTGTTCTTAAATGTAATCGACGGCACTGATTACGAATATGAAGTTTGTTTTCGCCCAATTTTCAGTTTCAAAGTCGGAGTTCAAAAGTTGGACTTTCAGATACCCAGATATTAAAGTTGACCACAAAGACTTTCTGAGTCAGCCATTTTGTAGCGCGCATCAAACTACATCTAATCTGTAAGTTTTAGACTTCCCAATTGAGTTTTAGAGGCGCTACGAGTATTTTAAATTCAGATTTACCATGATACAGTTCTCACTGTACGAGAACTAACAGATAGTTTTTTGCCGTGGAAAAGTTTAATGAAGTTTATAGCGCAACGAACTGTTTAAATGCAAGAACACAGCAGAGTACGACAGTTAAGCAAACGAACTCTGAGCAACCCAAACTATAACTTGATATTAACACGTACCTTTTTTATATCGTGTTTCAATAGATAAATAAAACATTTATGTGCTACAATAGTAATAAGTGCAAAAACTTTAAAAATTAAATGATATCCTCTCGGATCGTCCTAATTTTTTTCTCAGTTCGTCAAATTTGTAAGAGGAAGGGACGAATCGAGACTGTAGTCTAGAAAAAAAGATTTTTCTTCTGCGAACGCTAACTGGTGCTATAGTTTATTCACACAGCCGAAAAAGCGTAGCGTATTACTTTCTAAAGACAGCGCTATATATCGTTAAGTTCCAGAAAACTTAGTTCATCAACAATCCAATTTGTACATATCTTATAGCGATACGTCGAGTAAAAACCGATGGAGCACCTTGATCGACCGTGTTAAATCATTTTTTAAACGCGACGATATACGAAATATCTGTTGGACATCAGAGAAAACCATAAGTCCGATCTCGATAGAAACATCAAAGAACGGTAATATTACGATTGTACCCTTCTGATAAGTTTTGATACAATAGACTCAAAATGGAACTGTTCGAAAGTGTATGATTGCTGTGCAACGAAACATCGCGGGAAGCTCGGAACGGTCTTAAAATGACCACAAGGCATGTAGCAAGAGAGACTAACAGAGCCCGAGTTTTGATATTTTACTTTGTGAATTGTTGGGAAGTTTGAAATATGAAAAATGTTTCTCGACGTCTTTATAATGTTTCAGAAAAAGTCCTGCACCGGGAAACCCCAATCCTACCCACACGTACTGTCGTGACACCAATAATTCTTTTAACGGATATTTCCCTTATTCTGTCTCTCTCTCTGGTAATGAACGAGTATTTACCAGTAGTAGATGGTTTAAGCTACCGTGACGCGTTTCGATCTTACTTAATAGTCTCTTCAGACGGCTGTTTCATATTTTCACTTACATGTTGTGAATTTTTTGAACTGCACTGTACATGAGAGTGAGTTTGAAGAGAATGTTGCGTATTTTTGAAGAAAAAGAACCGAAAACAAGTAAATATAAAAAAAGTAGATATGGTGGCATGTGTATGGATTATTCATTATGAAAACAAAAACTTGAACGACTTTCGATCCCAAACAAAATGTACTTTAACACTAAAGCAGCCTTTGAGACTAGAGAATCGAATGAGAACGGATTCGAACGAGAATAGAGATATTCCGAGAGTATGAACGCTGTCCAAATAAATCCATCAGAAATCTCTCTCTTCCGATTGCTCTCTTCATTCAACCGTCATCCCGTTGTTCTCCAGCCATTCTAGAAAATACTCATTTCTCTCTCTCTCTCTCTTTCTCTCTTTAAGAAATAAAAATGTTTTTAATGTTTTTTTGAAATTGAAACATTTTGAAAAACAATGGCAAGGTGGAACAAAGAGATGGTAATGAACGAGTATTTACCAGTAGTAGATGGTTTAAGCTACCGTCACACGTTTCGACGTTGCTTAAGGGTCTCTTCAGACGGCTATTTCACATTTTCACTTAATATACTGAAAACAGTAACTGCACTGTATATGAGATTGAGTGTGAAGAGAGTGTTGCATACTTTTGAAGAAAAAGAACCGAAAACAAGTAAATATAAAAAAAGTAGATATGGTGGCATGTGTATGGATTATACATTATGAAAACAATGAATAATCCACAGCTTTAATCTGCATCTGTATTTCGAAGAGATTATTCTAAATTGACAAAAAATGAGTTTGAATAATGATTACAAAATATTCCTACCCGTTCAGACGCATATGTAATCGGTGAATATCCGGTTAGTATTCTGTCCTAGATTTTAGCTTCCTATATATTGATATAAAAACCTAGTTGGTTAGATTAACATTAGAACTAAATTACAGACATTTACAATCCAACATAGATCTAAAAAGGAACGCACGCATTCAATAGCATTTAACTTGTGCGCAGCGAGATGAAATTAAATTATTTATTAAATGCATCTTGACTTGCGTTACGTTATCGAAATTACTTCATGGTTTTATTGGATCAACACAAAATAAAGCGAAACAGAAATAACATGTTTAGTATTTTTAAACGTTATTGCCTAACTTGTTGCATTTCTAATTTAATTCTACTGATGAACCTAATTTAAAGACACAACTCAATGCTCCCGGCTTGCGCCAACAAGCAAGAGCCATTTTTCTGGCATGTTCATTTCACCACAAATCTTACGAAACAAGAACACTTAGACAATGAACGGAAAATACAACAAAAAGTCGAACGTTATTTAGATAATTGGTTATAAACATGCGGAAGAGATTCAAAGAGAAAGGAAGCCAAGAACATTTAAAGATATAAGGATAGTAGAGGCGCTCCTGAAACAGAATGTATACAATCCTGAACATGAGATAGCCGTATGGATCAGAAGAAGAGAGAGGAATAATTGAGAAAATGTTATCAGCACACAGACATATTTCATAATTATGACCGTAAGAACACTGGCACACCCAGAAAATTAGGAGTGCGAGCGGCCAGTGGCATCTTTGAAGCAAGAAAAAGATTTTTGTCCAAGTTTCCTGCAAAGTCTGACCGAATTTGATCATAGTTTTGTTTCCCGAATTCCGTACCGGCTTCTCCCAGGAAACGAATCGAACAACACTGGTTTTCTCTGTTATCTTTGCATTATACAATAGTAACAAAGCCGAGAATCCTGCTCGGCTGATGTTGTAAAATGCACAAAATAACAGAGAATACCAGTGTCATCCGGTATGATTCGGTTTGGCAATTAATCAGTTAATTAATACCATCTTAATCTGAATTGTTCAAACACTCGATGACCACAGAGAATACCTAGTCTACTGACTCTGCAAAATCTAGAAAAGAAAACACAATGCACGCAACAAAATTTGCTGATCTAAGACAACGAGAAGAAAAAGTTTAATATAAGAACAGAGGTGTGAACAGAGGTGATAGCCGTGCCGCTGTCATCTCCAAAAATTTTTTTGAAACTTCACGCCACCATAGACGAATTTTGTTTTTGAAGTCGTGCAGTTGATCCGGAACCTTTTCGGAAGAAAATTTATTGAGAACTATCACTTTTTTTAAAATTTTCACGCCGCTAGCCAAAGGCAGAAAGTTTTTTATTAGTTTTTCGCCACCGCCGCCGATAAAGTAACCGACTAACACCTCTAGGCGTGAATGCCTCTTAAATTTCAACAGCAATTCATGATATGACTCGACTTTCGCCAAAGACTCTGATCTATTGACTCCTCTAGTCATCGATTCTTATATAAGAATCTTACCAGAAACGTCTAAGTCTCTTACCATTGTCTTACAAGATTCTTATCGGAATCTTATCAGTTTCTTATATAAGATTGTTTAAGATTTCCATCGGCAGCCGTAAGTGTCTTATAAGAATCTTATAAGATTTTCATAATAGGTTCGTAAGAAATTCATAAGAAGTACCAAAAAGTCTTATGAAGTTTTCCAGCCAATGGAGGAACTTAATCATAACAGAAATCACCAAAACTAACTCATAAGCTGCCTTCTAGTAAATAAGAACAACCTAAGCATGTTTGGTACTTCTTATGAATTTCTTATGAACCTATTATGAAAATCTTATAAGATTCTTATAAAATACTTACGAACGTCGATGAGAAATCTTAAACAATCTTATATAAGAAACTGATAAGATTCCGATAAGAATCTTATC
Source organism: Didymodactylos carnosus (assembly GCA_905250885.1). Lineage (NCBI taxonomy): Eukaryota > Metazoa > Rotifera > Eurotatoria > Philodinida > Philodinidae > Didymodactylos > Didymodactylos carnosus. Next base: position 556 of record CAJNOQ010002708.1, on the reverse strand, counting down.
AATTTTATCGAAAAAATTTTGTCTAGGGTCATAACTTTGTCTATCCTTACTCGAGAAAACTTACTCGAATTTTCTAAGGTCTTAGAATAATCTTATTAGGACATAGATTATACCTCATCTATGATTTTTCAAGCTTGTATGAGAATCTGTTACTGTCCTAGCCGTAACGTTTTTAATAACATTACCTAACAGTGTTTGAGAGAGTAAGTACGAGCAAAGTCTGAGAGACAAATAAGAACGTAAAATTCACGAGAGAACCGTCCAAGTGATTAATCGTTTTAACTATGAAATTACTGTTCTTATATGTAATCGACGGCGCTGATTACGAATATGAAGTCCGTTGTCACCCAATTTTCAGTTTCGAGGTGGGAGTTCAAAAGTTGGACTTTCAGATACCCAGATATTAAAGTTGACCACAAAGACTTTCTGAGTCAGCCATTTTGTAGCACGCACCAGATTACATCTAATCTGTAAGTTTTAGACTTCCCAATTGAGTTTTAGAGGCGCTACGAGTATTTTAAATCCAGATGTACCATGATACAGTTCTCACTGTACG
>CAJNOQ010002707.1:0-22978 GCA_905250885.1 Didymodactylos carnosus | reverse complement strand
TTGTTCGCAGAAAGAAAAAAGTTTTCCGGGATCAATTCTGCACAATAAATATAAAAATTAGTTTATTCCGGGATCAATTCTGTCGAAAATATTTTTTTTCTAAATCCGGGATCATTTCTACTATTTTAATCGAAATTTTAGTATACGGGCTCCATTCTGCATTTTTTACGGGATCAAAACAATTACCGTCCAAAAGTATTGTCACAATTATACCAAATAGCAATTGCTTGAATCATTTGGTACTCTGTCTTCTTCTTGCTCTTTCTGTTCAATCTATCAGTCAATATATGACTGATTTAAATTTGTAGAAAAGAATGACTATTTCGTATACACCAAATGTCCTTGTTTCAAATGACGAAGAATGAAGAGTATAGATAGACGGTTTCATTAAAGTAGAGAATGCTCAAAAAATATTTTACAAAAACAAAAAATCATGTATTTATCGGGCATATTTGAAGAACATCGAACGAGTATTCTTACGCTAGAAGGTAATGTATGATTTATCAGTCAAAAATACACCCCGAGAAAGAACGTCACACGAGGAATTTAAAAATTTCTCGAGTCGACTATACCATCCTATATACTTTGCAAAGGAATGTCGAATATCCAGTTCGTTCATTCCGGCGTCAAGATCCTGCCGGATCCAAAATCGAAATGGCCCGCAGTTGTCGGAATTCGGTAAAATCGAGAAGCAACCATGCCGAATTTTGCCGGAATCCGTTGCTCGGAAAATGTGGCAAAAGATCCGACATCTCCTGACCGATGAACCGGATTTCGCTTGATTTGGCGGAATGTGCTCAGTGTTTAGGTTAAAAGTAGTCTCAAATTTTTTCTTTCATTTTCTAGTGGTTCCTGTCTCTGTTCATTCGAGAGAGTGGAAGGGCCCACTAGCTAGGATCTGTACAACACCTCCGTTGAATAGTGTGAGCGATGACTCACACCATTAAGAATTTGAGAAGAAAACTTCTCATTTCCCATCTTCTGTAGTGTAGTGTTTAAAGTGCTCTTGTCATGGAACAAAACGGTGAACATATTATGCGCATAGAAAAGGAAGAGAAAAAAGACAGTGCACATCACAGGATCCGTCAATTTCCATCATCGCAAATTAACGGATCCGACTGGTTCCGGATATCGGATCTTTCAGGAACCAAATATCGAAGTGCGAAGAATCTCCTCATTGGGCATGAGTAGAAGAATCATAGCGGCTGCTTTCGCGGGTGATATATCAGCAGCTTTTGCAAGCATCATTTTCACGAAGAATAATATTATTCATTCAAACGTTTATAGACTCTTATCTCTCTCTTCACTTCTATCTCTTTCTTCTCATATGTGGGTTTATTTCTTCCTTTCGATATGTGTATTTATGTCTCTTCCTTCCCATATATGGACCTCTATCTCTTCTCATATGTGTGTTTCTATTTCTTCCTTCCCATATATGTCCTTCGACATATAGACTCTTGTTTATCCCTTCCTTTATATAGTATTTATTTGATACTTATATACAAATCAAAAGTGAATACACATTACTTATTTTTTAGTATTATTCCGAATACATTATGGCTGAGAGAAAAATATTTGGTATATTCAAACAAGTGCCGCTTGTTGGTCATACATATGGTGCACTTCGAGGGATTGTTTATGCGGCGAAAGGTGATAAGGAGGAAGCTAGACATTCAGTGGAATTTGATTTGACAAGTATAAATCCACTGCGAGCAGTCAAAGGTGTCACAATGGGCATCGTGAACGCCATCGCCGATCTCGACGAAGACATTTGGATTGGAAGACGAACTCTGGGTGATCAACCATTCGGTCTTACCTTTTTTCCTGGAAGCGATGGTTTTCATTGGTGTATTCAAATCGATGGAACAATTTATCAACTACTTCTAAATGGGCAAGGTGATATTATTGTTGAAATAAGTTCGAAAAACGAACGACGTGCGTCGTACGAAAGTGATTGTAAAAGATTCTCATGGCAGGGAATAGCACCTACATCATCATGTATCAGTTCGACAATCATAAGAGACTACGCAAAATCATTTGAATCCTACAAATATCAAGCGGTACTCCCGGTCTCTAGAGAGAAGATAAATTGCCAGTTCTTCGTGAAAATGATGCTTGCAAAAGCTGCTGATATGTCACCCGCGAAAGCAGCCGCTACGATTCTTCTCATCATGCCCAATGCCATATACTGATCAAGACAAACTATTCTTTACTTTATTCTCCATATTAATTTTAAACAATCTATTAAATGTTTAGAATATACAAAAATCGCTCGCCATAACCACCAACGCAGCACTTGTCCCAGTTTTTTTTGTTCGAAAAAACTCCTGTAGATAAACATAGTACGGATATGTACCAATACGGAAAGATAAGAAAATATCAGTTCATACAAAAGTTTCTTTCAAAAAAACAAAAATTGTGATGTCGAGTGGAAAGTGTGGCAAAAGATCCGACATCTCCTGACCGATGAACCGGATTTCGCTTGATTTGGCGGAATGTGCTCAGTGTTTAGGTTAAAAGTAGTCTCAAATTTTTTCTTTCATTTTCTAGTGGTTCCTGTCTCTGTTCATTCGAGAGAGTGGAAGGGCCCACTAGCTAGGATCTGTACAACACCTCCATTAAGAATTTGAGAAGAAAACTTCTCATTTCCCATCTTCTGTAGTGTAGTGTTTAAAGTGCTCTTGTCATGGAACAAAACGGTGAACATATTATGCGCATAGAAAAGGAAGAGAAAAAAAACAGTGCACATCACAGGATCCGTCAATTTCGATCGTCGCAAATTAACGGATCCGACTGGTTCCGGATATCGGATCTTTCAGGAACCAAATATCGAAGTGCGAAGAAATTGAGTAGATTCGTGTTTCCGAATCCGGTCTGGCGTCCGATCTCTGAAAATCACAGGAATTAAAAGGATCTGATCGGACGAATTCGACCTGGGTATATGTATCCCAGTCACCCTAGACATCGGTTCTTATATAAGAATCTTACCACTGTCTTACAAGATTTTTATCGGAATCTTACCAGTCGCTTATATAAGATTGTTAAAATTTCCCATTGACAGTCGTTAGCGTCTTATAAGATTTCATAAGAGTCGCAAGAATTCGTGGGAAGTACCAAAAATTCTTATGAAGTTTTGCAGCCAATAGAAGAAGCTTAATCATAACAAAAATCGGCATAACCAACTCATAAAACTGACATCCAGTAAATAAGAATGGAATGGTGGATAGAGTTATCCATTCTGAAATCATATTTTCATACTTCTGTGGAAAAGTCACAATTTTTGTGTTTATAATTTTTTTCAATCGAACAGGAGGAAGAAGTTGCGGGAAAACAACTGCCTCTGTCATACATATGAAAATAGGGATATGGAAGGTATATCTCTATTTCCGAAAAGTACTAAAGCTACAGCATGCGGCTTTTGGCCATAAGATTTATACGTGAAAGAAAATTTATTCTGGTAATTTGAGTTCCTGTCCTAGTCTAAGGTTAGATGTAATTTATCTGCTAGTAAACTTCGAAAGTAAAAAGAGGACAAAAGCAGAACAGAATATGATTTATCAGAGTGAAGAAAAACGAGAATTTCTTCCATTGTACTACAGAAGGCGTTAGTTAAAGTTAGACGTGCAGCTTGTTTGTGACGAATGACAAAACATATTGGTATTGAACATTTTTGTTTGTAATTGATAGAGTTTTCATTAAGTATAACTAAAGCAGCGGTTTTAATCATTTTCAATTTCCGACGTTTCAATTTATTTAAAAATCATTGTCAGGGATTAAAACTGTACAACTCACTCGGTTCTGATGATCATTTTTCCAGAAGGTATAACTAGAAGGAAACAAAGATAGAAAAGAAAAAAGATAGTATAGTGAAAGACTCGAAATACACACACAGACAAACACAATTGTGAAAATTCTTTTCGTTCTATTTTGTTTTTTAGGAAAGAAAGGTTAGATAGTAAAAAGAAAAATACTTGAAGCGAGAAAATCGTACAGTGTATAAATATGAATTATACCATTCAGTTTAAAAGAAAATTAATTGAAAATGATTTTAATATACATCGGTATTTGATGTAAAATCTAAATGTTTTTAATCGACGAAAGTAATTTGATAATATGTATTTCCAACGTAGACCGTTGATAAATGATAAATTAGCTGCACAAAATGATAAATACTTAATAGGCGATGATGACAAATTTTTAGAAAAATTTCTCAGTAGCATTGAACCGTATATTCGTTAGGGTCATTATTAAATATTTTAATAATAATGTTTAATAGTTCAGAAAAGTTTAACTTTTTCTTTCATCCTGTCAACGTTGTTGGTTCTTCTTTCTTTATAAAGCTACTAGTTGTGTATCGGGATAAAAGTTGTTTAAATGTTGAATAATCTAGAATTAGATGAAGGGATACTCAAATCATCAAAATATCATTTGAAAGATATAATAACTGCTGTTATAAATTCATCGACTTTTATTGATATGTTGACTCAACAAATGCAAACAATATTTGATAGACTAAATATACGTATTAATGAACAAGTTGAACATATGAAAAGGCTAACAAAGAAAATTGATGAATTAGATAATATTGTAGTTAAACAGAGTGAAATTATTGCGGTAATGAAAGCATGTTCAGAAAAAATTCAAAAGGAAGAAACTGGTATCAAAGATAAATTAAATCATTTAGAACAATATGATAGAAGGCTTAACTTGCGCATTTTTGGTATACCAGAAAAATCTCAAGAGTCAACTGATGCTATTGTGCTAGATTTAGCTTGGAAATTAGATATTCCAATTGATGTGGATGGTTTATCACGTTCACATCGAGTTGGAGCATTGATTTCATCCAGGCAAGAACAAAAGAATAAGAGTCAATGTGGAAAAATTAAACATCGGACACTAATTGTTAGATTTACATCTTATAGGGCAAGAGAAGCTTTTTATTCAAATCGTACATTTTTAAATCAAGTTGGCTGCTCCAATGTTATTATAAGAGAAGACTTAATAAAAGATAATTTAAATTTGTTGAAATATGCTCAATCACAATTGAAGAATGTTTATTTATATACAAAAGATGGTATGCCTTTCGATTATTCACATCAGACGAATAAACTAGTCTTTTTGAGATCTCTAAGTGATGTAGATCAGGCGAGCCAAACAGCATGAAGTAGATAGTTAAATTTGTACGTAGTAACCCGATATACACGTGGTTATATATAGTTATGTCTTTAGTCTTTTGTGTGTTGTCTTTTTTTCTTTCTCTTCTTCTTTTATATATTTAGGCTTCGATAGGAGAGCGTAGAATAAGTTTTGATAGCTTATGTATTAACATTTTTTCTACACAACTGTATTTGATATATTCCTATACCATTCTGTGTCTTATGATAGTTGTCAGTTGGTGTTATGCGTGGGGGTGGCACTTTCTCTTTCCTACCTCCTTTTTTTTTAACAAAAGAAAAGTTTTTCTTTTTCTTTACAACAAAAAAGAGTAAAGATATAATGCATATCTTTTCTTTTCTAAGGAAAAGGAAAATGGCACCTTTTCTTTTCCGAAAGAAAGAAAAGCAATACCTTTTCTTTTTGCAAGAAAAAGACTTTTTTTTGCATCTTTTAAGAAAGTCTTTTTCTGGCAAAAAGAAAAGATATTGCTTTTCTTTCTTCTGGAAAAGGTGCCGCTTTCCTTTTTCTTAGGAAAGTAAAAGATATACATTATATCTTTACTCTTTACTTTTGAAATAAAAGATACCACTTTATCGTTACTCAGGAAAGGAACGGGAAAGTGCCACCCCTAGTTATGCGTATACTTATGGATAAAAAAGCAGCTATCAGTGCGGATACTGGTGAGAAGGTCTTGTTTCTTAATGCAAGCAATATTCTATCAAATATAGATGAGCCTATGAATAAGATTGAATTACTAAAAATGGAAGTTATACGAAGGAAGCCGTTGGTCGTTAGAATCGTTGAAACTTGGTTAAGTTCAGAAAATGATATTAGCCAGTTAGTTCTCGATGGCTATGAGATCTTTATTCGTAAAAATAGAGAAGGACAGATAGGTGGGGGTATATTGGTTTTTACTAGAGAAGGTGTAGTGGGTAAAATATTTCTACTTTTAGATAAGGATTTTGAAACGTGTTTTTTTAGTTTGAAACTTTCTCCGTCAAAATGTGTTCTATTTAACTTAAGCTATAGACCTCAGCGGTGTAATTTTGATCCATCTCTCAACCATTTAAGCAGTTCTCTTCATATTATTCGCACTAGTTTTGCTAATTTATTCAGTTCAATGATTCTAACAGGTGACTTTAATTGTCATTCAAATCGTTGGTGTAATTCGTCTGCAAAATCTACTTTTGCAGAAGAAAGGCTTTATGACTTTTGTGAGTGTGAAGCTTTAGCTCAATTAGTGTCAGAAGTTACAAGGCCAAAGTCGAACACATGTTTAGATTTAATCTTAACTAATAACTCTACAACCATTAAAAATATTACAGTTCTGCCAAAACTTTCTATGCTATATGATCACAATATGATACTTTTTGAATTAAGTGATACTAAATACTCTACGTTTAGATACAAACGACAAATTTATGATTATAAAAATACTGATTGGGAGGTTTTCCGACATAAACTATCACTTGCTGACTGGACGAACATTTTTAATGAGAAGTTAGATTTATCAGATAAAGTTAAAGCATGGACTAACTTTATTTTAAGAGTTGTAGAAGAATGTATTCCTCATAAAAGGATTTCAGTTTCTTCACGTGATTCACCATGGTTTAACAATGATCTAAAGTATCTACTTAAAATACGCCATAAGAAGTATCAGAAAGCAAAGAAAAATGATAAATATAGAAAACAGTATGAAGAGTTTGCTTGGGAATTCGAGAAACTCTGTAATACAGCTAAAAAACAATATTATGAGGAACAGTCAACTGAATTGAATACATCATCTAATAAGTGGTGGACTTTTTTAAAGCATACAGTAAATAAAGAGAGTCCTCTAACTATTCCACCTCATTTTGATGTAGCAATGAATAATTTGGTAACTACTAGGCATGTACCAATACCAATACTTAGTATTGAGTATTGGTTTTGAGCTGGTATCGGTGGTGCTGACAGTACTGGTATTGAGGGTCTTGGTATTGCTTTTGGTATTGAAGTATTGTTAGAGATTTGTATTGATGGTATTGGAGTGTCGGCGGTATTGGTATTGTCAGTCTTGGTATTGAAGTATTGATATGGAGAGCGGTTTTCTCACTTTTTTCGATGTATTTCATTATGATGAGTGCTTGATGGATTGTTTAAGCAGTGATAGAAAAATATATCGATCATGATACGTAAGCTTAGGCATAAGAACTAATATTAGCTGCAAACTTTGACGGATGTAATAGTATCACAAAGGCCTTAAGAGATGTTGCACTCAGAGATATTGTTTTAGACTGGTTGGACTTTAGATATTTTATTAAATTTTCTCAACGGTCCATTGTCAAGAAAATTTTCTATGCATTTTAGCTAGAAAGCGTTGTGGTGCTATGAGTGTGCAAGATATTACAGTGATGTTGTAATTACCGCTAATGCGCTTAAGTTACCACTAAACTAAAGAAAGTACTTCAACAAATGATTGATGTTCAGTTTGTGTACTACCAACAAGAATGTGTTCTTAAGCCGCGCTTTATAATCTATCTGATATTCATCATAAGAAATATATAAAAGTAAGGAGAGAAAAAATGCTTAGAGCAATACTTCAATACCAATACCTTCAAGACCAAGGCCTATCAATACCTTAATATCGATCAATACCAATACCACCAATACACCAATACCAATCAATACCTTCAATACCAATACCCAATAGTATTGGTATTGGTACATGCCTAGTAACTACTCCATTTGAAAAATCTCAGGTCTTAAATAAGTACTTTATTCACATATGTAACTTACGAACAAATAAACAAACATCCAAAGAACACACAAAATTAATAGAAGTAGACAAAATAAAAAATCGACTATGCAATACATATATCACGGTGGATAAAGATACTTGTGCACAAAATCTTCAATAAAAAGAGAAGAGGAACGAAATATATCTTTTTGCGGTTCATGATCACAAAAGAAAGAAAAAAGATCAAGATTCGTTTGATGAGCTTGCTGTGCCAAACGATTGGGAAACACACTATTCTTACGAAATTCCATCGACCTATAATAGGAACGGACTCTATCCGGTGATGTAGCAATAAGATAAGCCTCCCAAGTTTCTCTATATGCAGATGCTTCAGGAGAGATATTAAGATGGTCCTTAAATCTCATCCAATAGTCATACAAATAGTGAAGGAGTGCTCTCTCCTTAAAAACAGGTTTTCACAACAATGCCTCTGGCGAAGTTATATTTATTTCTACACAAAAACAAATGTTGCCACTATGCTCAACGTAGTCGATTACCTATAGTCCATGGCATTTTGAGATTCCCAGAGATGTCTGCTCGGAGATAGACACGTGCTCAGGGAAGCGAGCCCTGCCCGAACGACGATAGCTAGAGAACCGGAACTTGCATAATTTTGTAGAGTAACGTCCGGACTATCTACACATACAAAAAAATTGCTAGTTTTCTGAGAACGGAGCTGGTTTTCCAAAGATCCTCTGAAAACCCGATCTCTGGAAATTTTTCAAAAGTTGTTTCCGCTTGTGAAAAGTTCCGCTCAAGTCTTGGCTATTGAAGAGCGGAAATCGCAGGTCTTTATCTCATTTCTATCAAAAGTTATTCAAAAAATACCCACCGGCACTGTATTTTGGGACGGATAGTAGCACATTTATTGAACAGAACAGTAATAAGATTCATATATTCACTTGGAAGATTTTTCAGGAGAAAAGCAGACGTTCCAAGATTGTCTAAAGATTTCTTAGGTGAAAATTTTTTCCAATTTTTAATTACTTGTGATATAGAAATTGAGTCAAGAGGAGAGGAATGTTAGGTAAATAAGAGATCTGTTCATATACACGAATGTGCTCTCTATGAACATCATTCAAAGAATCGTGTACTGGAAGAGCAAAATGTTGATCAAAAAATTTCCTAACTGATTACTTATTTTTACTGAATCTTTCTCAATATTCGCATTCACTGTCAATCCCCGAAAAGACGGAGAATAGGAATGAAATGCAGGACGTACAAGGCGCCATATACTTTGTCCTTGTGAAAGAGACTGAAGATGTTTTTCACGTCTTTTCTGTTCGTATTTTGTCCTATCAGTGTAAAATATCTTTCTAATAGCTAAAAATTCTTTAAGATGAACCAAGAAACGAGTTCTTCTGTATTTTCTTCTCTCTCTATTCACAGAACGAGCAAGAGAAACAAGAATAGGTGGCCGGTGCTGGTTTACAGGAACATATTCGCTCGTTCTGTCACACAAAGAAGCAATAAAAAGAGGAGAAAAGAGAGAAGACTTGCTCGTCGAAACATGAATTCCAATACATATATAAACAAGAAAGAATAAAAGTAAAAATTTTCCAATTTGTTTTACGAAAAACACCTTTAGCAGATATAGCTATAGAAGATGAGTATAAAACAGGAAAATGATGGGAGGTGCCTTCGTGTAAGGTTTCACATTCTCATCCAGAACTATCATTCGCTACAGCAAAATCAATAATAGAATCAAATTTTTTAGATGTGGGAGTGGAGGAAAAAATTCCTTCACAACCATTTATTTTCATCCAATCTTTCAGTGCTAAACGGCTAGTATTATTAGTGGAGCACTTCCAGTCACTATGTTTCACATTGAAATCACCAAAAATAAAAAATTTCCTTGTCAAAAACTTTTCGAATTCAGAAAAAGGGGGCATTGACTTAGGTGGTACGTATACTGCACCAATAAGGATGGGAGAAAGTGCGACTTCGACCTCAATCAGGAGAAAGTTCTCAACTCTATGACTTTAGACTTTAGAGAAGAATGTAGCAATATTGCTACTCCACCAAAAGAGTTCGTTTCTATTTGCGCATGCCAATAATAGTTCAGCACAGAAGGCATTTTACGAATCAAAGATCCTATGCCCGTTAGAATAAGAACATGAGGGAGATGAGAAGAAAGTAAAATATCAAGATCTGACAGATGCGTACTCAGACATTCACAATTATATAACAGAACAAGAAGATTCTCCACTTCATTCTTTGGCCTAATCTTTTTCCACGATTCACATAAATTAGAAATAGAAGTTTTTCTATTCCATTCATTTAAAATAAACAATTTGTCTTCAAAACTTCCGTCAAACTTATCAACTGCAAAAAGAGAAACACAAGACGAGACATACTTAAAATCAGGACTATCCATTCTGTGAAGAGAAGATGGATTCCATAGTCGATTGATATAATTCTATTTGTTTATGCATAATAGTGGAATATTGAATTATTTCTAGTTGAAAAGAGTCTTTCATTGCTTTAGATGTGTCGTTGTAGCTTCATTTGAATTTTTCATACTTTCAATATATTCTTTTTGTTCATCTCAACAAACAGTCTTGACAAATTCACATAATATATTATTAGTTGTTGATAAATTGACCGTACAATCAATTGTAGTACTAATAACTTGTTGCATAGATGCTAAGCATTCATTTTGTGCCCGGACTTGCTGTTGTAGAATAAGCCATCCTTTTTTAACTGTATCAATTTGTTTTTCATATAACCTGTTGATTCGTTTTTTTTCTTCGTCAAAATCTTTCTTTATCTTATTCAATTCATTGTCAAATGCTCTAATTGCCGAATCCAAATATTCCTTTGACGCTTCTTGTCGACTAGTCCAATGATTCATAGTTGGAGGATGTGAAGAGTTGCCTGTGGTGGTAATAGGAGAAGCAGAATATTCGGAACGAGTGAAAGTTAGAATTAGATCATGATCATTGGGCTTTCGACAGTCAATTGCAATAAACATACGTACATGTACTGGTAATTTGTCAGCATTATTTTTTAATTTATCTAAAAGATTTTTCCGAAAATTAACTATTGTAGGACATTTGTAATCTGTCGATATATGATTACCACCACAATGATGACACTGAATCACACATTCAGTATGATTATCTCCGTTATCTTAATCTTGACCACATCGTCGACATATAGAATAAGGAGCTTGACAGACTTTCTTAATATGACCAGGTAAATTACATTTCATACAAATAAGAATCTTTGGTGGAGGTAATATTCGTCGACGTCAAGTACAAGTCCTTGAATTACAATTCTTCCGTCATAGAGAATTTTCTTATATTCATTTTGTTGCTTCAAGATAACACGAATATGCCGAGCACTTGACCTAGTAGTTCCTTTCATTTTATTAATCATAAATATAGAAGAAAAACGTGATTTCATCTCATCAAACACATCATCTTTTGAGATAGTAGTAGGAACGAACTTGATTACAACAGAATTCTGTGCAGGTAAGTGTTTTGGTGGTTCCGGCTTAATCTGCACATTACCAATAGAAAATGGATAATGGCTATCATCCCATAAATACATATAAAAATCAATATCGTCAGTAACACCACAAAAGAAATTTCCAGCACCTTGTAGCCACCACTGATCTAATCCAATTGGATCTTTATGTCCTGGACTTTCATTACGAAAATTCAATTCAATATATTTCATAAAATCCTTTATAAACTGAACATCAGTTTCCTTTGATCGGAGAGCAGGATTACACTGTATTCTAATCATAGATAGACGAGTATCGATAGAATGTGCTATGGCTTGATCAGAAATAAAAATCTGTTCAGAATATTGACCAGGATTAATATATTCTTGTTCATTGAACTGTCTTTTTAGGTTTCTATTTATATAAATTTTTTCTTGATGAGGACCACTATAACGTGCAGTTTTGGGTGTTTTAGGTCAAGTAGATTGATCATCATTCATAGGAGTATCCATATCTTCGTCATCAGATCTTGATCTTGCAACTTTTTGTCGATATTGCTCTACAAGCGCCTCCATGTTTCTATGCTCAACTTGATCTTCTTTAGGATCACGAAATGACCTTGTCGTTGTTTTAAGGAATAATATTGATAAAATTGACAAAAATTGTAGAAATTGATAAAAGAAATAGCTCACGTGTACATACACGTGACACGTATATGTACTGTATGAGAAAAGAATAAGAAGAAAAAAGTACGATCGAAACTAATTTTTGAGATACAAGATTCTTCTTCAAATTCATTCATAGAAAAATGCATAACTCAAAAACAGGTTTTCACAACAATGCCTCTGGCGAAGTTATATTTATTTCTACACAAAAACAAATGTTGCCACTATGCTCAACGTAGTCGATTACCTATAGTCTATGGCATTTTGAGATTCCCAGATATGTCTGCTCGGAGATAGACACGTGCTCAGGGAAGCGAGCCCTGCCCGAACGACGATAGCTAGAGAACCGGAACTTGCATAATTTTGTAGAGTAACGTCCGGACTATCTACACATACAAAAAAATTGCTAGTTTTCTGAGAACGGAGCTGGTTTTCCAAAGATCCTCTGAAAACCCGATCTCTGGAAATTTTTCAAAAGTTGTTTCCGCTTGTGAAAAGTTCTGCTCAAGTCTTGGGTGGACGAAGGAAGGAATTCCCAAAATCATCCTCCCCCGATACCCCATCTTATGGAACAGAGATTGCACACAGCACTAAGTGAGAGAAAACAACTCATGGGCAGGCCATGTCAACAAAAAATCTGATTTTCTTATTTCCATCTATTAGACGTCGATCGACCACTATGAAACTTTCAGGATATAATAAACAGTATCATATCTACAATTGAGGAAAGGACGGGGGGCGATTATTTGATGCAATCGGCCCCTGCTCGAATTCGATTCACACACATGGTTAGATGCAGAATAAACAGGAGAACATTTCTAGCCACTCGACAGACCCTGTAGTTCCTCTAAGAAAAAACTAGGTCGAATTTACTGCAGACCGCATAGTTTTCCAAAAATCTCTTAGAAAACCTGTTTCAGAAAACTGGTATGGGAATATGTCCCCAAGTTTCCTCTTTCCACTGGTGAAAATCGGACCTCGCTAGCTCTTTTCTATCAAAAGATATTCAAAACACAACCAAGTGCACGGTGTTTTGACGCCGATAATAGAAAAATGTTTTTCAAATCTGGAAAACAAAGTAGTGGTAGTTTGCTAACCCGTGTTTTGTGATACCCCTAGGTACACACTATCGATAGATGATAAGAAAAAACCTAGGTGTTTACCTTTTGTTTCAGTCAAGTTTTTTCACAAAAACGTTACTATTTTTATCAGAATCACTCATATATATATACATATACTGCAGTATGTGTAGGGGGGGGCGGTGGTTGATGAGAGTGAGGCGCAACCCAATATTTCTTACGATAGTTACCGTAGCGGTTAACTACATTTTCAGAATGTATAAGCATGGCCGAATATGGTGCAATATTGTCTGGTCTTGCACCGGTACGCACTAGTTTTTACGCACCACATTTTTCCAGTCACCGTTTCGTTATCTACGATTGATTCCACTATGTTTTACTCGGACTTTTCTTCAAGAATATAGTGCAATCAAATTTTAATGCGTTCGCCGAACAGACAATGCTTTTGTCTATTTTATAATCTCTATCTGAAAAGGAAAAATCAGTATGAATTAGAAAGTAAGGTAGTAAATTCGAAGTACGTACACAGTAAATTCAGCTCTCTGTTCCCTTATCTAAATAGGTATCATTTTCACTAGTTTAGTGAAGTGCCTGATATAACAGACACTGTTTTTAGTCTCGTTTAAAATGAGAAAAGAACGTTGGTATCATCAATGATATACGTGGCGAGAGTGTATATATATATATACATTTATATCACGTGTATAAACACGTGGAGCAATCTATCCTTTCTAACATTTTTTTTCCAACGAAGAAACATGCTTCCTTTATAAACGTATATATATTTTCTTTTTCTCATTTTAAACGAGACAAAAATCAGTGTCTATTATATAAGGCACTGTATTTCTTAAAGTAAACTACTTTTATACTCGAACTTTTTTGCAGTTTATATCTGCTTTTGGAACCTTTTTATAGTAGAACTAAATCAGTAAAATAACCAGACAAAATAATTGCAGAGTAAGTACAATTTTTCTTCATTCATTTTGGGTATCAAAAATGGGTCTTCTTTGTCATGAATGCAGCAAATATAGGGGTTTTCTCAGTGTAGAGACTCAGTTAATGTTTGCTGTGTAAAGATCTCAAAATAAAACTGCACAGAAGTGAGAAATGCATGAAAGGTTGACGTAATAATAATTATGAGTATCCTCGGTGTAAGATCGCTTTGCCGTTAGTGACTGTCAGGATGTAGCGATGATCAGTTCGGTTCTGTTTGACGCACGGAGGATTGGGGCTTAGCCATTCCGCCTCATTCACAGAATATTGGATTGGCTCTAATAACGAACTGATCCTAGCGATAATATCTACGGATATACATTCTCTGAAAGTCCAAGCGTGAATGTTTTCGGCAATGCAATCGGTCCCTGCTCGAATTCGATCCAAACACGCATGGTTAGATGCAGAATAAATAGGAGAACATTTCTAGCCACTCGACAGACCCTGTAGTTGCTCTAAGAAAATACTAGGTCGAATTTACTGTAACCAAAGTTCTGCTCTTCTTTCTTCAACGGTGACGATCCTGTGCTCCACACGTGACCACTAACCACGACCATACCTATACCACTCGACACTTTTTTCACTGCTGTATATATATGAAATTGTAGCGCGAGAACTTCTCTACCGACTGGTATATGTATCGTCGTAGATAGCGGTCAAGTGTGGTGCACAGGATCGTCTCCGTTGAAGATAGAAGAGCAGACCCTTGGTTAGAGTAAATTCGACCTAGTTTTTTCTTACAGCACCTCCAAGGTCTGTCGAGTGGCTGGAAATGTTCTCCTGTTTATTCTGCGGCTAACCATGTGTTTTTGGATGGATTTGGGGCAGGGCCCGATTTCATCAAATAATCGCCCCGTGATCATCACTTCAAAATCATTAATTTACGCGCCTTTATACGGTATTACATTGGCATGAAGTACGGTGCATGGGGGGTCTCAATAGGCGTAACTTAGTACTTAAAGTTGGGGTCTCAATTCAACGATGAGAAGCGGTTTGTTTATGCTGTACAACTCGTCGCATTTCATCATATACCTGATCTGCATTAGAATCACTTCTGATATGCGCTTATATGCGGTCGTTGACATATGGCATTAATGCTGTTTAGTCATGTGCAGACTATCGCTCGTTTATTTTAATATTCAATCGGATGAAAGTCAATATAATCTCATTAACGTGCACAAGAATTTTCGACTCCTTAGTATTTTCGTTTAGCAAATCAAAATTTTAATTTTGGTTAACACTAGCATCAAGCCATTTTCGAATTCTCAAAGTTTTTCCTTAGTCTTTGCTTCGCGTTCTTATTAGGAAAAATGTGCCTAATCAGAACAGAGCTAATCAAATTATTGTCGGTAAAATAAAAGAATGGACTCGGATGTTTCTTGAATAACGTTTGACAGAAAAGTGGCCCTCACCCTCACCCCCTCACCCTTGGAAAACTATGCCGTCTGCAGTAAATTCGACCTAGTTTTTCTTAGAGGAACTACAGGGTCTGTCGAGTGGCTAGAAATGTTCTCCTGTTTATTCTGCATCTAACCATGCGTGTTTGGATCGAATTCGAGCAGGGCCCGATTGCATTGCCGAAAACATTCACGCTTGGACTTTCAGAGAATGTATATCCGTAGATATTATCGCAAGGAATTCCCAAAATCATCCTCCCCGGTACCCCATCTTATGGTGATAATGGTTGTAGAGAATGAAACTGGCTATCGAATGATAAAAGAAAATTTAATTTGTGCCGTATGCTAGCTGAGATATTCAAATTTTAAAATAAAGAAGATTTCGTAAAAATTTAATTTTTTTAATTTACTTTTTTCAGGTCTTTAATTCAATGACTTTTCAGAAACATGTAGGAAGGTGTGCTCTTTCAAACTATGTCAGCTGAATAAATTATTGTCGGAAATTGTAGGTTGATGATGGTACAAAACTAAGGATCATATTTTGCTGGGATTTTGGGCTCCGTTTCTTGATCATTTTTGCTTTTCTTCACCATCTCAGCTCATTTTCTGTCTCAATTTGCTCAAACATGATGGTCTAAACTGAGATACCTTTTGTCTTTTGTTTCTAACGAGAATTTTCGACAAAATAATTTTCTTCAAATTTTCATTGTAAATTTAAATAAAACTTAACTTTTTTAGAAATGAAAAGTAAGGTTTTCTGAGTGTGAGAAGGTCATATCGAGGTCTCATATGTTTCATTTTTATAAGAGGTTGACTTAAAAACCAAGCATTGAAGCCTTGGGGACTTAAAGGATTAAAATCGTTGTCCTTTAGTGGTACTGAATCCCATTAACTTCCATAAGGATATTTTTTCTAAAATCGGGTTCTATTAGCCTCTAGGCATATGTGTCAGCTTCAATTTAAGACCTTCGCGAGCTCTCAGCGATGTTTTGTTACCGAGAAATCTTGCAGCTACGAAATGGTGTTATGATGACAGTCGCTTTCGACATATGGTGGCGCCCGTATCTGATGCAAGTTTTAGGGGTTCTTGATTAGAACATCATTCAGAGCTGGGAGATATCACATTTGATCCCCAATGTTTGCTCTATTTCCTGGCGCTACTGAAAGAATTTTTGGATTCGCTTTCTTATCGGAGAGTAAAATGTTTTCGACAAGTCAGCATTTCAGGGTTTTCAGAAAAGTTTTCTGGAAACCTACAAAGACCATCGATGAGCTGGAACATGTCTCATTTTTAAGCTATCTGATTCTATTATTTAAGAATTTTATTTTTTTCCTAAAGAGTTGAAAACAATTTTGAAAGTAAAAAATTTAGGAAAAATTTCATGAGTTCAAAAGCTTAAAAAATCTACAACTGGCCATAGAAACATTTTTGAGGATCGAGTTGACTTCCATGTTGAACAGGACACTTGATCCTATGTAGAATCACATCAAAGTCAGTTTTTTCAAAATTTTTTTGAAAGTTCAAAAGCTCTTTGGTTCTGAAATTGAAAAGGGGAGCAGGAGCGACGCGTTAAATTAAAAAATTAATTTTTTTTATAAGGACTCGGGGTTACAACTGGATACTGTTTTCAATAATACATAATCCAATGAGACTAGATTCATATGTGACATCATTTTTAGTTTCAAATTCATCTATCATATTGAAAAAAATTTTTTGGAATGTAACGTTGGCCGTTTTTATTGATTTTAGACTAATTTTAAGTATGAGTTTTTTTCGGTGTTTCAACAGAGATGAATGAAATATTTTTATTAGAAAAGATGGTCCAAATATCTAACCTTATTATCCATTAGTAGAATCTAAAATGTATTCACTTTCATTTTTTGGGGTAAATGTGTGTCTGAATGCTCACTGTACATCATTGGTTATCGTTTAATATCGAGTGCGGCATAAAGAATGATGCCGTCAGCATTTCGTCAATATCTCGATGAGTTTTCATCGTATAGACTTGACCTTAGTCTTAAAAGATTCTTCATTAAATTCTCTACAAAACCATAAGAAAAGAGCACACACAATAAGTAACTGTGAATTTATAGACTGTCAACACTGCTGTGTTTCAAACGGAAGCACTTTCCACATTTTCAGAAGATTAATTATCTCTTTGATTCTGTCTTATCAGACACGAAGGCACTCTACTGTCAACTTTTCCATGTTTACGGGAGTGCTCTTTCTCACAGCATTCAAAACGATTCTCTTAGGCAATACAATGAGTTTTCTGGGGCAGGTTTCCTTGGAAACGAGTTAGAACCAGGAAGCATTTTTCTATCGCGCACCATGGGTGCCAAAAGAAGACTTGTACTTCAGTTGTGTTGGTTAGAGATGATAGAGAAAACATTTTTATGCAGCTTTGCAAAACAAAATTCGCAAGAAAACGTTTCACTTTGTCCTAACTGTACAAAATTTACAATGAGCCCCATTAGAAGGGCGTAGAAAACCGAATATGAAATAAAATGAAAAAGGCCTCGATCACAAAGGCTTCAAATGAAGAACTTATCAGTCGCTTCCCAACTAATAGACAACTGCAAGGGCTACAAAACGGCATTTTCCGTCTTCCTCTATGCTGCAAAAGTACGGCGAAAAAATAAAAACAAAACGTAATAGTGGTTGAAAAGTGCCTCCTTTTGGGACATAGCAGTGCTGACAGCCACGGTTACTTATTGTGTGTGCTCTTTTCTTATGGTTTTGTAGAGAATTTAATGAAGAATCTTTTAAGACTAAGGTCAAGCCTCTACGATGAAAACTCATCGAGATATTGACGAAATGCTGACGGCATCATTCTTTATGCCGCACCCGATATTGTAAATAAATGTTAATTTTTCTTTTTTTTCTTTTCAGTATAATTGTAATATAATTATTGTTTGTATATATTAGAATATATGATATAGCAGAGTTTGTTCTGTTAAAATCATCCGTTAAAATACACAAACGTGCTCATCGGAAAACTAAGATTTTAGAAAATCTAAAACAATCAATTTCTGGGATTCAAATGGAAACCTCTTGTAAATAGTCCATTTCATGTAGAGTAAACATTTTTGAACATAACTAGACGTCGCCGAACTCTCCACAACGTTTTTTCATCGAACTGTACAGTCATTCCGCGTACCGTATCTGTGCATTACTTTTTGCACGTTTTGTTGATCTTATAATATTTGAATGAGAAACCGTGCAGAGTTGAGAGATGTCTCATTTTGTAGCTAAGAGTGTATTCTTCAAGATCTGATCGAGACTCATTTCAAAGTATGTGATTGGTTTTCTGCTCTAGTGATTTTCTCAACAGCTCTAATCCAGTTTCCAGTGAAATGGGACTATTAGAAATTTGATTGTATCAGAAAGATAGCTCAATATCTTACACTGAGCTTCGTATGGTTGACTTTCTTTTCTTTTGATTGTCTAATACTTTCTTTTGAAGAAACGAAAATGTGACAATAATCACATCTTTCGTCTATGTTCATACGACACATTCAAAACAAAAGATTTTTCAGAGCAACGATAATTTCATAAGACCTCCACAGCTTCCTATTTTTTATCGTTTTTTCGAGTATTACCTAACATTTCTTTATATTTACTTTTATTAAATTCTACACAATGAAAAAAACTAGATTTATTTTAAAAAAAAGTACTTTTATTCAATTATAAAGTAATTAATATTCATTTCTGCCAAATCGCTTTCCGACTGTCGATGCTTTCTAAAGCCTTATATAAATATGTAATATACGACAATTAGCCAACAAATATAAAGTGTGTAAGGCTATTGATTGTGTGCAATATATATTCAGGCAGATAGCCTTTACAAATTTGTAATAAAAAAATGAAGATTGAATTTTTTTCAAGCAGTTATTTTGCATGAAAGAATTTTGTAAGGAGACCGGCTATTGTGCCATGCTATCAACTCAATGATTGATTCATCTTCAAACAAATATTTAACGTCAGAGAAAATACCGTGTATTTATTTAGGTGAAAAACTATTTATGAGCGATAATATTCACCGATATGTTGCTATGTTATCAATTCAACGTCAATATGTGTCGCCAAGAAAGGACGAAAAGTATATTTTTATCATTAATCATTCTGTATGGTGACAGAACAGTAACAAACATTTGACAAGGTCAGTCGAATATGTGTATTTTTTTGATAATTCGAAATACTACAGTATAGAATTGAGCGAAGAAATTCTTAGAGTGCTTTGCTGGAAGCAATGGCGGGCCAACCCAAGGAGAAAAAAGCTGAAGATTTGATTGCTTTGATTTACTTTGATTATCAATGATTACCAATGATTGCCAATGATTACTAAAGATTACCAATGATTGCTTTGATTTACTTTGATTATCAATGATTACCAATGATTGCCAATGATTACTAAAGATTACCAATGATTGCTTTGATTTACTTTGATTATCAATGATTACCAATGATTGCCAATGATTACTANAATGATTACCAATGATTGCCAATGATTACTAAAGATTACCAATGATTGCTTTGATTTACTTTGATTATCAATGATTACCAATGATTGCCAATGATTACTAAAGATTACCAATGATTGCTTTGATTGCAATCAGCATTTCCCCCTTGATTGTTACATCCCTGTTTTTAAGCAATACCATTTGGCCAATTCCATTCTCTACCACATCGCGTATATTGAGTGTTGCAAGGAAAGTACGATCCACAATCTGTTTCACCTGTTTGCTCACGTTTATCGATGATGGTAGGACGCATGTCTATGTACCAATCACATAGCAGGAATCTGAGACGCAAGGAGGAAATGCCAAACCATCTGTAACAATTACCACTATCTTTGCATATAATATATTTAGATTATCTTAGCAAAAATCATGCTCAATACGATAAGCAGTTATTATTAAAAATAATTTTTAAAAAAACTAAAAGTTAGTTTGATCATGAGAGAATTTAATTCGTTTTCTATCCTGTCTAATTTCATCTGATTTAATTATTTTCTTTCCAATCCATATAGAAACAAATAAATTATCTTTTCGAAACGTTGAATCAATTGTATTTATTGTAAACGATCCAATTATTTCATCAATCGATCGAGCATTTTTTGTATTCAACTCTAATGTTGATAAATATTGACATCGTTTAACAATATATTTGTAATTGATATAAATTGGATATTGGCATTTGTAAATCTTTTATATTCAGTGGAATAATTGAACATATAGCTTTACTAACTTTAGTAAATTGTTGCTTAGAAATAGATTCATAAAATATCAATGATGAAAGATTAGTTGCTAGTTTAATAATTCTACCAATATTAACTAATGCTATCTTTTGATATATATCAAAATAATAGATATTTAGTGCGATTTGAGTTAATTTCGAGTAACCAATTGGTTCGAAAAGAAATTCACATAGAATGAGGAATTTCATCACTCATTTCCTTTCCGACTTTGTTATCAAATTCATTGACCATACTTTTAATCTTGCTAGCTTTCTCTGTGGATTTAAATACCAGCGTCGTTCAACAATAATATCTTTGACTCAATATGCTAAAAAACGTAGGATATAGTAGCTATTTGTTTAAACTCACACGAATCCTCATCCTCACCTCACACCCTCAAGATAGTTTTATTCAAACAATTAGAATAATAAATATAAAAAAAATTACATTAAGAAGGAAAAAAATTTATCGGTGCTCTCCACCTTGGCTTCAATAAATTAACATGTAATGCTTGATTCATTTATAAATAAAATCATCGATAATTTTCATCGTTTTTAAATTCGTATGTAAATAGCGTCTGGCGAAAGAGTTGGAGTTTCTCTTGTTTTCATTCCTTCTTCAAGCTTATTTCCGGGTAAGATTGTATATTTCGGCTAAACCGCGTAACGCGCCACTTCTAAGTAGCCTAGTTTGAAATCATCCTGTTTCGAAATTTACGCTTCGAAACGCATGATCATAAAGTAATATGCATCCGATCGTATTGATTTGTGTTCAAATAGACTTCTGACTGCGTTTTTCGATTGAAAACAAAATATCTCTGCTCGAGTTTCTCGAATTTCCCAGGCAAACACCGAAATTCCGATGTTTTGGTCATGTGAATTTCGAGACTTGTTGCACGTTACTGGACGCAAGAGAGTTGACTAGCATGAGGCAATTCTACGCTAATCCACACCTTTCATGGAGATGTTCAAAACGTATTATCTGTTGGTTTTCATACAGCGACGAATATGATAGAGAAACAGAGCAAAACTCGGCCAAAAAAATCGAATCATCACGTTACGATAATGTAACGCAAATATCGACCTTCATCGAATGATGTCTCAAGGATCTTTTTCTTTCATTGAATAGTAAGTAAAGAGTGGAATCATTTAGAATCTAAGTTTCAACTTTGCAAACCAAAAACAACGCGAGAGCGTTTAAAATCGAAGTTTTTGAATGGCCGCTTACTTAAAGCATTTCCAAAGGAGCTTTCCTTTCCATCTAGGACTGCTGAAATACATTTTATGAAACTGAAGTGCGATAATCCTCCTTTGAATAGTAATCTGTTTAAAAGGAAGTGTGTTTCTTCTCCACTTTGTCCTACCTGTCGGATCAACGAAACGATACAACATTATTTATTAGATTGCACTGTTTATAAACGGGCAACAAGACAAATGAGGAAGAAATTGAGCTTTCTAACTCGGTTTGACGTTAGGACATTGCTATTGTATGAGACTGATAGAGATGAAGATCAGAGATTGATTATTTTCAATTCGGTCGTTGAATTTATTGAGAAGACGAGGCGTTTTTAGTCCTCCACTTTCGCATTTTCATTTTTATTATTGATTATTATTTAAATTGGCCCCGAAACTCTCGAGTGATTTACCCCTATCCCTTCTTGTTTTTCCGTATCTTCTCCACTACTTTCTTCCATCTTTTCTTTTTTTTTTATTTTTACCTTTTACTTAATTTGCTATGCGCTGTATGGCTTCGGCCGCTTGTGCTACTCTCCATTCTTTAATAAAAGCTTAAACTAAACTAACACAATAAAAACGCCATCACCCACTTCTTCTTCTTGTTTATTACTAAGAATGCGTCAATGTGTGTAAGATGACACATAACTTTTATTACCGTCTATTGCGAGGGATATAATATTACCTTCTCTTGTGAAGTATATAAAAAAATGACTCGAACATTCATTCTTCACATAACACTTCTTCCTCACTCTTCAATCAACAAGAACAAGAAAAATGCAATCGATCAGTCTTTTACTTGCTATGGCTCTTCTTGTCGGCGTTGCCTTCGCTCGCAGCATCGACCGTAGTCCTCGAAATGCGGAATCAGAGGTGACTGCCGATCAATTCAAATGTGCCTTTCCCGATATCGATGAGAATTTACGTAATCAACGTTGGGATGGCTTTCAAAAATCTGGCTGGAAGCCGGCGAACAATGAAGAGGCCG